>JAOXJP010216129.1:0-11789 GCA_025762735.1 Platanus orientalis
TATTTATCTCTCTCTCTCTCTCTCTCTCTCTCTCTCTCTCTCTCATGTAGTGGTAAGTTTCAGTCCAATAGCTTCCTTCCACATGGAAAAATAAGTTGCCCTTTCTTAGATAATTCTTTTAATATAAAAAACAGTTAAACTTCAATGACTAGTGTTACTAGGAGAAATGTTTGATAAATATATAGTGGAATGGGCTAGCGCACTAAACACATGACCAAATTATAGTTTGCATATATGATGGAACAGTCTGAATTGAGCACATTATCACTGCAATGGGGGAGGGAGAGAGAGAGAGAGAGATGGGATTTGCATGTGTTTCTTCTATGATTAAAATTAAAGAATTTGTTTTCATAATTATAAATTATCAAAACTTCTATGGTCTTTTGAGATGTGTTAAGAAAATAATATAAGATAAAGAGTATGCATTACATAGTCTGTAAAGCCCAACCTGGCCTTTGCTGTGGTTTTAAGCCCATGCCCAAGCCCAACCCGAGGCTCTACCATCCTTGTCCAAACCAAACTAAAGGTTGGGTTGGATAGGTCAAGTTCAGGTTGAGCCCAACCCAAGCTGCACCCCACTCTTCTAGTGGTACCGTCCCCTACCGAACAAGATGTATTATCAATTGAAACATTCATTTGTTGGTCCATCTAGAAAAATTTCTAGACCGGAGATCAGCCCAATTGGATGATCTTAATAACCTAAACAATTGAATCCTTTAGGATGGTCAGAAAGTCAAGGCAATGGTGTTCAAGGAAAGCTAATTTATCTCATGGCAAGATTGCTCCCATAAAAATAGTTTTTAGGCCCACAAGGTTTCCTGCGTGGGTTTAATTTCTTTATTTAGTTAAACTTTCAAATTTAAGTGATTTTATAACACCTATCTCATATTGATTAGGCATAACCATAGATTTTGTAGTAATAAAACTAACAAATGTTTTTCCTTAGTTTTATCCATTATCTACTCACGTCCTTCTACCCAAAATTAAATTCCAATGGATATGCTGTCATTAACATATGCACATAGAGAAGGCTAGTTTAGGCTAGTACTTTTAAAACCAAACCAATGATCAATCAGTTTCGTGTATGCCTGTAGAACAATAGTTTAATCACGGTTCACATTGTTTACTTAATTCTCAATTATTGGAAATAGATATTAATAATTTTTTTAAAAATCACATCTATGAAAAAAAAAGAAAAAGAAAAAAGAACAATGGAACATTTGAATCAACAGGAAAAAAAACATTTAAATCAAGAAAAAACAAAAAGTGAAAGGTAAAAAAAGGAAATGATGCAACATAATCAAAATGAAGAGCCATTGACTTTGCCATGATTTAATAAATAATTAAAAAATGAGAAAACAATTAGGAAGAGAAGGCAAAGAAATATACACCTTTTTTCATGTGCCTCTTATTTATCCAGATAGACGTTGTTGAAAGACACATAGAATGTGTGTGTGTGAGAGAGAGAGAGAGAGAGAGAGTGAGTGAGTGAGTGAGAGAGAGAGAGAGAGAGAGAACCTAGGTCAAACCCAGGGTGAAACACCCGATGACTTCAAGTAAAGTCATTATCGATGTCTGGGTTTTCTTTCTTGCCCAAGCAACTGGAGAGAACTCCTCCTTAGTGGCCTCCCTTGTCGCAAGCTGACTATAGAAATGTATGGGTGGTCATGATTGACCACACACAAAACAAGGAGTCCTTTGCGAAAAGACTCTTGAGAAAATAAATTACATGAAAAGTTGGGATGATTGGAAAACATCACAACTTCTCATGAAGAGTCCTCTTGAGAAGAGTTGTGTTGGTTTCTCAACCAATACAACATTATCCATTCTTTCTCTCATGAAAAGTTATGTACATAAAAAAAGAGTTGTGTTGGTTTGTCAACCAACATAACCCTACATTTATAGGTGTTATATATACCAAGAGTTTTCTAGATAAGGATATGTCTTTTCCCTCACACTCTTTGGATAAGTATAAATAAAGGGGGGTATAACCGTATCCTACATATAAAATTGGATAAGAATTCTTTCATAATTTCTCTCTCCTCTTATTTTTATCTTAACCTCTTATATGTGTATCCAAAGGTGTGTGAGTGATACCTAGTCTCATAATACCTCATCACAACCTTATCTAGAAATGGTTTGTTTAAATCAAATAAAACCCCAATTGTCAAGGGTATAGAGGCAAACCGTTTTTGTTCTTATCTTATTGGTTAATGACCTTTATGATCCGACAGTGGTATCTGAGTCAGGTTATCTATTATTGATCAAACGATTTAAAGAATCATGATTTGATAAGAACTCAATACAATGCGTCAAACTATATTTTTTAGCAAAATTTTTGTACAAGATTGAATTCTTAATCAGGTGACGGAGTACACGTAGATATATTAAAACATCTCATAACATCAGCACTTAATAGGTGGAATCAATGACAAGGGATCGGTGGATAGATTCTAAAGCAACTAGACATGTAGTCAATTCCAAAGATGGATCCGTGAACTTTAAAGACATGCCAGTCACAGAATATATATATATATATATTGGAAATAATTCTTATTGTGACGTGTTGATATATATATATATATTGGAAATAATTCTTATTGTGACGTGTTGAGACAAGGAGATTTCAAATTTTAGTCAGGTAAGTTAATCTTAATTTTTTTTAATGTTTTATATGCACCAAACATTAGAATAAATCTTAATTATGTGTCAAAATTAGAACATAATGGATTCATAACTATGTTCAAGTCTGGTTATGTAATAATTAAGTCTAAACTTGGCCAAGAGAATTTGAGGGTGTAAAGCTCATGTTTTAATACCAAAGTCTCTTAAAGATAAGTTAAGCAATTGAACTTATGAATGCAGATTCATTGATTACCCTGACAATGGATCTGTTTATAGATTCTATGTTAAGAAAATGGAGCTTATTGAAAGTAGAGATGCTACATTCATAGAAGAGGTTAATGTCATAAGTGATCTTGAAAAGATATTAATGATAGATGAATATGAGTGTCAAGGAATTGAAATGAAAATAGACCAAAATAAACCTATTGGTGAAAGTATTGTTATACCGGTGGTCATCCTATGATTAGTGGGAGGAAAAGATCTAGAGAACCTTCATCCTTGTTTCAGGACCATAATAGTTTAATGGTAAAAGAAGATGATATCATCAATCATCCCATGACATATAAGAGTTTAGAGAACTCGACTGAATGGATTAAAGCAATGAAAGATGGGATAGCCTCCATCAAAAAGGATAATGTCTATGAATTGTCAAATCTTCTGAATGGATGAAATACAATAGGATATAAATGAGAACTTGAGAAGAAGCATAAAGTTGATGGTATATTGGACAAGTACAAAGCCAGGTTAGTAACAAAAGGTTTTACCCAACAACCTAAGATAGACTTTGGAAACACATATTCACCAATAGCCAAATTTGTGTCAATTAGAATTTTAATGGCTATAGTTACATATATGGACTTGGAATTATACCAGATGGATTTAAAAATGATATTTCTTAATGGAGAATTAAAGGAAGACATTTATAAGTAATAACCAGAAGGCTTTAAAATCTAGGGACAGGATGACAAAGTCTATCAATTAAAAAATTCCTTGTATAGACCTAAACCATCCTCGAGGCAATGGTATTTTTTCTTCCATAAGGCTATTTTAGAAATAGGATATGAAATTAACAAGTTTGATGACCATGTATATGTATGGAAGGAAGATGCTAAGATAACAATATTATCATTGTATGATATATTGTTGGCCGAAAATGATTAATAATACTAAATCATATTTAGGTTTTCAGTTTGAGATGAAAGACATGGGTGAAGCATCTTACATATTAGGTATTAAGATAAGTAGATATCAAGGCTAGAGGATGGTCTATCTTGAGAAGATCCTTAAAAGATTTAAAATGCAAAGGTATAAATCTATTAAAACACATAATATCAAGGGACAAAAATTGGATAAATCAATGTATCTACAAAATGATTAGAAAAATAACAAAATAGGTAATGTATCATATGCCCAAGCTGTGGATAGTTTGATGTTTGCAATGATTTGTTTCAGGCCAAATATTTTTTATGGAGTTAGATTAGTAAGTCGGTTTCAATCTAATTCAGGAGAGACACATAGGCAAGTGGTTAAAAGGATAATGAAATACTTGAAGGAAACCAAAAATTATAAGCTAGGCTTTAGATCTAACAAACTAGACATTGTTGGATTCTCTAATGCAGATTTTGTAGGTGATCTAGATGAAAGAAAGTCAACTAGTGGTCATGTGTTCCTATTTGGGGGAGGCATAATTTTTTGGTTCAGCAAGAAACAAACGTGTGTTACTAGGTATACCATGGAGTTTGAATTTATTGCATGTAGTGTAACAACAACGTATGTTTTTTGGATTAGACGTTTTATTAGAGATTTAAAACTAGGTTTGGGAAACAGTGTAATCAATGTGTTTTGTGATAACAAGTCTACTATACCTATAATAAAAAAAATGGAGATAATAACTTGAACGCAAAACACGTTGATGTAGATTATCATTATATAATAGATATAGTGGAAAGTGGTGAAGTTAAAGTCGACTATATTACCTTTGAAGAGATGCTACACGATTTCATGACCAAGGGATTGTTTCTAGAGAGATTCAGAGAGCATATAACCAAAATGAGTATCATTGGCCCAAAGGACATCCAATATGTTGGAGGCTATATAGGAGGTATTACTAGAAGGATCTTAGGGATGCTTAAGAAGAATAGCTAATGCACGATCACTTTAAATTAGTATGAGAATATATACTAGATATTCATAATTGAAAAAACAAATGACTTTATGAGATAGTTCTAAATATGTGAATGGATAAAAAATGCTCACCTTAACGAATGCTAACCACTACTTCTTGTCAGGCAGCAGGCACATCAGAGCCGAAAAGTGAATATACACCCCCCCAAAAGTGAAAATCACTTTTCAATACTGATGTGTCAGCCCCTGACAAAAAGCAGTGATGAGCGCTTGTTAAGGGAAGCGTCCATAAACCAATACCCCCTTTTTTTTAAGAATTACTGTTTCACCTTGTCTGTATCATACCGTACCTGTGTCCAGTAATTTATCTGTTTTACTCCCTCCTACTTGATAAGTCTTTTGTCTTTCCTTGAATATGACCGACCCATCTCATCTACTTTCCCCGTCTTGTAATTTATCTGTGTTACCCCCAACTTCTTATAAATGCATTCGTTTACAATTCCTTCTTCTTTTATTGTTGTCACATGTCTATCTCATCCAAGTTACTCATTCTATATTTGCTCTGTCTTTTCGTTGCCCAACATTGAACACTATAAGGTTACACACCCCCCACTCAAAACCATGACGTCTTTGAAGAAAAATAAAATTTCCACATGTGTTTGAACTTACTCTATGTTTATTAGATCTATGCAGCAAACCTGCAAGATATGTGCACCCACATTGTTGTTAGTGAGTTCACAAATTATTACTAATAGGCCTCGAGTCACAATGATGTTGAATCTGTGATTCTTGATGACGAAATGAAGGTTGTATGATTGTATATAGATGGAAGAGAGTAAAGTAGCATGCATCTTGTTAGTTTAGATTTGATGGAAGTTGTTTTTCATAAGATTAATTTAGATTAGATTTAATTTAGTTTGTATCTTTTATCACCAAAAATTTGTATATATTAAACCGCTTGTTAAAGGAATTGTGAATAATTATGCAAATTATCGATTGAACAAAGCAGACCCAACAGGGGCAGCATGGCACCTCCAGCTAGAGGAACTCCCATAGACTGGATCAATTACCAAATCAAAATCTCTTGCTCTACCATGACCTTTATTGATAATTTTCACTATTATTCAAAATGTCTTTAACAAGGGATTTAAATAGATAATTACAATTGAAGATACCAGCTTGCTAAATGGGTAAAGTCTGTGGGTGTCGTACCACAGACATGGGTTTAAAACCTGTCTTCACCTACTAATAAATTAACCACTAACATATACCTATCCAAAAAATAGATAATTACAATCATAGTTTTGAAAACAGGACCAAACATCAAACCGGTAAAATAAATGATTCAGGTTCAACCATTGGTTCGCATGATCTAATTGCATTTTGCAAAACATAGTAAAATGTAATAAAATCTCAAAGTTTGGGATGTATAGGATTAAAATAGGCAAAAAAAGATTTTAAAAGAAAAAGGCTGTTCTGTCTAAGATGTACCTTCACCACCTCACAGGGGATGTGGACCCATGCATTTTTTTGTTTGGGACCCACATCCCCTTACAAGGGGGCAAACTACCTGGACAGAACATCTTTTCCGTTTCAAAAAATGCATCACATGTTAGTTTTTGGGGAAAAAAATGAGGTGAAAACGAATCTCGTGAGAACTGTGCAAATGGCACCAGAGTGCGGACACATCAACACCGAAAAGTGATAAGTGCCCCCCAAAAAGTGTAAATCACTTTTCTGTACTGATGCATCAACCCCTCTGGTATCATTTACATAGTTCTCACGAGATTCGTTTTCACATAATCCGAACCCTAGTTTTTGTGTTTGGGAGCATAGGGGAGTAGAATATTTGCTTCGAGTAAAATGTGGCATCATCTACAATATCACACATTCCCCAAAAAAGTGATTCCCGTCTTCTACTTCGCTTTTTCTTTTCATTGTCCTTCCCCTTCCTCTACACCCAATTTTTCTGCTCTCCGAAGTCTCCATATGTAGTGGTGGCAATGTTTGACACGACCCATGAAGCCGACATGACCTGTGAACCCAACACATAATAAGCAGGTTAGGGTTAAATGTGTTTGAGGCCAAAGCGGGTCAACCCCGCTTTGACACGATTAATAGATGGATCAGATTTGATTGATCCATATATTCATATACTCTTAACTTGACACGATGTGAATCTGACCCGCTAACATGAATTACCACATAACCATGAACCCAACATGAATTAAGCGGGGTGGGATTGACTGTAAACATGTTTTGGGTCAAAGTGGATCATTGAGTTGGCTTGAGCCATGTAGTTGTATACCTTTATCTCAACCCGATACCAACACGAGTTGCCACTCTTACCCACATGCAAAAGGTTAGTTGTATAGGGTTAAAACTGTAAAAACAATTTTCAAATGAAAACATAGGTTATTTTAACCTGTAAACCTTATTTTTAGAGGCTGGATTTGATAAGACAATTTAGAGAGTTGCTAAAGTGGGAATGACATCGGGGCTGACACATCAGCACAGAAAAAGTGAAATACACTTTTTGCGGGATGTTTTTCACTTTTTGGCACTGATGTGCCAGCCCCGATGTCATTCCAACTTTAGCCTTGTCTTACCCAATCCATTTACCCATTAATTCGGTAAATAAAAGATGGGAGGGGAAACGAAGCAAGGGGCTTAGATTTTTTATTTTATTTTTCTGATGAAGTTGGCTTAGGTTAAGAAGGATACAGTACTTTTTTTATTTATTCTCTAAGGTAAAAAAAAATTTAATTTTAATTTTGGGAAAATTCTGTATGATATAATAAGACAGATGGTGTAGCCAACGCCAGGGGCTCTGGTGGCCTGAGGCATCTGCCTTCCTTAGGGAAGACCCAGGGTCGAATCCTGGAGGACGGCAGGGATGAGCAGTGCAAAGTGGTGTCACCTTCTCGGGTTGTCCTCAGTTCTGATTGGCTCAGGCTGACCCTACCTCTAGTGGCTGTGTTGATGAGGCCCACGTTGTCATACCAAAAATAAAAAAAAGACAGATGGAGTAGATGGACTGGAAAAGACAAGATATGATTGAAAATTTTACAGCTTACGTTTCCAAAAGAAGACCTTGTTAATTGGTGGCTCATTAAAAGAAGTATTGAAAACCGGTTGGTTTCCTAAGATGTTCAGTCAGTCAAAAACCGGACGGTTTTGGCAGTTCCATCCGGTTATTGGTACAATCCAGTTTTCACATGTTAATAAACCGCCTAGGTCTCCAGTTCTGGTTAAACCGGGTCAAACCTGCCGGCCCGGCCCAATTCTCAAAACCATGCGTACAACTTTCATTTCATCTACAAGGTATTTGGCAAATATCAAGATGCCCCCATAAATGGGTCAGCACGAAGGGCAACTAGGAAGGAGGCAACTAAGCATTGGTGTTCGTTACAGCCAGGGCTAGGCTCAAGCTACAGCATAAACATGCCCCGCTCATGACCAATTTGTTTGGTGGTTCCCCCACGCGAGTTTACCAAAACCTCAAAACCATTGATGGTTGATGGAAACTGTTGGACACTTGGACCAAAGAGCTGGAAAGGTCGAACGTTAATAGAAGTAGTTGGTTGTCAATCAATGATCCATAAAATAAGAGACCATACTGAATGAAGTGGACCTGTCAAAGAGATTTCAGAATTTGTTCATCTTTCTAATGGAATTGCAATTAGTAGGTAGATATTTCAATTGTATTGTCGTCTCGTAATTGAAAGTCTTTCCCATTATTATAATTGAAGACAAATCACGTATTCACCTAATGTTTACTACTTTGAATGTTGAGTTGGGACTGTCCCCATCTACAATTAGATTTCATAATTTAATGACCCTGGCTTCTCCCTTGTCATCATCATAATAATAAGTTTGAATCCTATGTGAGGTTGAGTGCCTTTCTTGGTAACTTGATACCATATATATGAATGATCTTCAGAGAAATTCACTTAACCTTCAATAGTTTTTGTGAGGTATTTATAAAGCCTTAGCATTAGTGAAAGTAAAAAAACTATTCCCAAGTCTCTTGTAAATGGAGTTGATCACACTCTATTATATTGTCACTTGCGCTCTAACATTCTATCCATCTCACACACTAATACATCATCTAATGTGATCTCTAAATTGCAATGCATGTCCGTATTCTTATTACCACTTATTAAAAAAACGAAAGGAAAATGAATGAGACAGAGGTAAGTATCCTTAAAGTGGCATCTAGTAAATAATAGAAGAAAAAAAGTTTCAAATATTTTTAATCTTTAAAATAACAGTATATCGACAAAATAATTGAATACATAACTATAATCAGTGTTTTATGGTCCGGTTGGTAGTCTATTTAATTGAAAATACTATGTGACATGACTCGTGAGTTAACTTGGGAGTCAATAAATCGATATATAAAGTTATTATTATTATAATTTCAAAGAATACCAAAACACGTTGAGACTATGAAAAAGATTTATTTCAAAATTTTACTTGATGTCTACTTTACTCCAGGGCTGCCAACTATCCGGTATGTTGTTTTTATTCAGTCCACTTAAAGTGACAACAGTCGATCAATATCTAATTCATTTACTTGGATAAATATTTGTGCCTGTTTAAATTTATATATATATGCATTAAATTAATGTATGACTACATGTCTAATAAGGATGTTTCTTGAGATAAATAAGGTTAAAGCGGCTCAGTGTCTAATAAGGATATACTATATATTCCAATTAGCAAATGGGTTTGCATGTATTTTAATTAGCAATCGGGCTTCATACATTATTTGTATTCTGGTTGTTATACATAATACTCTTTTTATAATATTGTAGGTCATGTTATGAAGACATATAAATATCTTAACCCTAATCCTAACCCATTTCTCATCTCACATCCTATTTTGTATGAAAGAAAATCAAATCTCCCAAGTAGCCAACTTTTTTCTGATTGAACTCCATGGATCATCTTCCATCTCTAATGTTCCTAGGTTATTAATAATTCAAAATAGAATCTTATGGACATTTAGTATGTGGGTTGAGGTAAGTCCATTAGTTTGACTTAAGTCTAAAGAGTGTTTTTCTAAATTTATTGGAGGAAAGTTTGAATTTGAAGGAATTCATTTAATATTTAGTAGTTCTTTCTTAAACCTAAACTAAACACACTCAAAAGCTCTTTCTTCTTAAAAGTTTAGTCTCATATTAAAAGTGGAAAACTTTCACCTCTACCTTATTAGTAAACACTAGAACTTAAGAAATAATGGGGTTGAAAAAGAAATGAGAGGTTGAAGATTATTTGTTTGCATCATGCGCATGCGTCGAACCTAGTCAGCCATATCAGAGAATTTGTGAGTTAATACACATAGTTAATTGTTTGTTGATTATACATATCTAGCTGAATTGCTTGATTGATATTTAGAAATTGTGATTTGTGACCTCTTTATTAATGTTTCCGGATCATATCTCCCATAAACAAGAGGTTCCATCATGCAATAAGGACAACCATTGAGAAAAAACTAGTTCAACCACTAAGTAATCATTTAGTCGTTTAATGACCCTAGAAAACCCAGGGTCTAAAGCCAGGAGGGGGAGGTTGAGCAGTGCAAAAGTGGGGTCGCCTGCTTGGGTTTTTCACCGGCTCTGGCCAGTTCTGCATCATTTGGTTGTCATGATGTAGGCCCACGTGTGAAAACGAATCTTGTGAGAACTGTGTAAACGGCACCAGAAGGGCTGACGCATCAGTACAGAAAAGTGATTTACACATTTCGGGTGGCATTTATATTTTTCAGCGCTGATGTGTCTGCACCTAGTGCCGTTTGCATAGTTAGATTCGTTTTCACCTAACTTTTTCCCCCAAAAAAAAAAAAAAAAAAGTTAATAATTTTGCCAGAACACGTCATGTTGTGACCATCTAATGTTTAAACTTTAAAAGTGCTGGATTATCTTATCTAATCGTCTTTGAACTGCAAACTGACAATTCCTAATCAAATCACCTTAATTATTTTTTTAACTATTCATGGGAGTTTAAACTCGGTGGATCCAAACACAACTTAAGAAAAGACAAAATATCTATGGGTTTTATTTATGTGTTTAAACTCAAACGAAATTGCCCCATTTTCTTAATACATGTCCCGCTATCTAACACAAAGGATGTTGTCACCACATCAGTTTGGTTCTGAAAATTTATTTATTCAGGAGCTCAAGAATTGCTAACGTATGCTAAATGCAAATCCTTGTGTTTCATTTGTCTTCAAGGCAAAATCAATCCAACGCTGTCAGCCACAAAATGATTCACCATTTGATATCAATTTTAATAAATCCAAATTTCTCTGAACCATCCAAATTGTCTCCATGGTCCATCCTTCATAAGGTTGATGACGCTTAACTTGACCACAAGCACGTAATGACAAACACAACAAGAAGGTTTTGTCTCCCATTCATTATTCACCGCAAGCACGTAATGACGAAGGTTTTGTCTCCCATTCATTATTCACCGCAAGCACGCAACGGCTACACAACAAGAAGCTTTTGTCTCGCATTCATTATTTTCCACAAACCCGTAAAGATAATATGAAAAAATTGCAATTTAATAGTTAAGGCAACAGAAAAGTACTTGGACACTGTCTGTGAAAAAAGAGAGAAACCTTATCAACATATCCGTTCCTTTTTTCTATCAACACATGTCATTTCTAAAACGTAAAAGCGATCAGACTTCGAACACGCCTCCTTTTACTGGGAAGGAAGGATCGAACCATGGGAATGAATCTACACGGCTATCATCTTTTTTGGCCAGATCTTCCAACCTTTTTCACAATTACAGATCACTGTGAGCATAGGCCGGCTTTGAAGCCAGCTGAAAAAGCTAGTGCGCATAGGCTCTGAAGCCGTAGCTTGCGGCTAAAAAAACGTAATAGGCTGAATCCTAAAAACAGCAGGCTTCTCTTTCCCAGAGGAGGATGATGTTTTTTGGCCAGATATTCGGGATCGGTTTATGAAGGCTTCCCTTAACAAACGCTCATCACTGCTCCTTGTTAGGGGCGGACACATCAGTGTTGA
>JAOXJP010216140.1:0-11789 GCA_025762735.1 Platanus orientalis
TAATTAATTGGTTAGACTTTAACTTTAACAAGGTGGTGAGGGAGTACACGTTAGGGGAATGTAAAACTAGAAAGTTATTTATAATAATTAGAGAATAAGAAAGAGAGCTTTTCATAATATTAATTATAATTTTTTAGTTTCTATTAGGTGAGGTTTAGGACAGAGATTTTGTGATTTTTTTTAGGTGGCGAGATGTTCTAAGATGGGAAAAGAGAGAAGGAAGAAGGGTACAATCTCCATGGAGCACCCCCTACAAAAAGAAGATATGGTGAGAGGAAAACGTAGAGGGAGAAAGGTATAGATGGAGTGGAGAGAGAGGGGAGATAAATTAAGAAGTGGAAAAAAGTAAAAGGAAAACATGGAGTAAACGTGGGAAGAGAGGAATGAGAAACTAAGGAGGAAAAGACAAAAATAAAAAAACATAAAAAGATAAGAGGAGAGAAATTATGAAGATAAGTAGAGAGGGGTGAGCATATAAGGGAGAGAAGTTGACAGGAAGAGGATGTTCACGTGACACCCCTGTACATTATTTAGGGATAACCTAAAGTTTTTAATGTATCTGTTTTCTTTTGAAAAAATAATAAAATAGGAGGTGTCCTCAGTGAGCAACCCACTACTTTATTGTATATAATTATATAGATGGGGAGTTTTGTATTATAAAAAATACAAATAGTCCAAATAATCAATCAAGTGCAACAAGAAAAAGTTTTAACTTTACAGAATAATAAATAAATATAGCTTAAAGAAGAAATTCATTAATAGATTGTTTGGCAGCAACCTGTAGTGTAATCATTTTATTTTAAATTTCCAAGACATGTAACAATGAGATGATGGAACTTTATGAGCTCATAAATGAAGTCGTCTTTGGTTTTTCTGTAAAATGAAATGACTTATGTTATCAAGCACAAATTACCGCAAATCTTAATTAGTTCATTATGATCCATCCTTTTTTGGCTTCATGTGCCTTGGGAAACTCATATGAAATGATTTCTTTACAGGTGGCTGCCAAACACAGCCTTACAAAACCTTCGTATACTAATTGCTAAAAGAATTCTCCTGCATGTATCTCACCTTAGCTTGTAATCGTTCCACAATCAACAAACACCAAGTCCCCTTCCAACCCTTTGTTTGGCTAATTCATTCGCCAAGGAATTTGCCAAGAGTGACATCCAATGTAATGAAATGAATTGGCTGCCAAGGCTCTCTTAGACATGGAGTCACACACCCACCACTATCCCTGAACTCTTCTTAGAGGGGGACCTACTAAGCCATTGAACATCCAACAAAAGGGGGCAGATCCTCTACAGGAGCATTGTTCGCCCCTTCACAGGGGGATTTTTTTAGCCCATCAAAATTAGGTTAAATGGTTTGCACCCTTTTTTTTAGGAGGAGTGGGAGGACTAGACTTGCTAATTAACTGAGAAGCAGAGGAGGAATAATGCATGAATATTTTCACACCTGGGGCAGCCTGTGTGAAATGGAAACACACTTGGGGTGGGACGACATGTGGGAGACTAGTGGCTTGTGTAAAACGAAATCCATGTGAAATGAGACCCACGAATGAAGATTTGGCCAAAGACCTAGCCTAACCTAAGCTATAAGATCAAAGGATTGATTTGTCTCCTTCTATCAATTCGAGCTTTTAGAACAAGTGGTTAATCATCCTGCATCAAGAAAATTATGATTCCAAACCAATCCATAGCAATAGAATCCAATCTGGAAAATGTCCACTATAGATGCCTGGTGTGCCGCCCTGATGGTGATTTGGTATATGATGTCTAAGACAGACGTCCTTTCTTGAAATAGCTATTGTTTTTCCTCCTACCATACCATAATGCAACCACCAGAACGTCCCATCCACAAAAGTTTGTTTCTTTTGCCAAAAGAATAGTACTAACTCCAAAAAGAGGTCAAGGATGTCTTTGGGAAAGAAACAAATCAAACTGAAATATGTTAAATGAGTGGAGCTAGATCCCCCTAGCAAATTGACACTAAATAAACAGATTAACTGATTTTCCATCTGATAGACAGAACAAGCAAACAAATGGAAAGGGAGAGGAGCCACCCTTCTGTCACCTTTGGAGTATCTCACACATGTTTATCCTTCTTGGGGCTGATTTTCCACCCAAATGCTTTATCCGAGGAGCATAAATTTTTCCAAGCAGTCGGAACATAAGTCAAGAATGCCAACTACATGTCGAAGGGACGAGACGAGATGTAGAGAATTCACTGTTGGAATCTAGAGATTTGTCCCCTAATCCACATCTAGAACAATATCTTGCCCGCAGTTCCCCATATCAAACTCCATTTTAAAAGGTGATTTTGTTTGTCATATGATTTTGTTTGTTATGATACACTTTTCAAGTCATACAACTCTTTGCAACGATAAATGCAAATATACAAAGTTCCACAACCAACATCAATTTAGTCTCAAAAGGGAATGGCAAAATAGTCTGTTGAATAAGGAGAAGCAATTTCAGCATCCAAAAATTGAGTTTAACAAAATCTGGCATGCAAGATCTGTTCAACCTCCCCCTTCAGTTGAAATATACCGGGAGATGTGTCCAAGCAAAACTTGCCAATTGGTTCCATTCTCATCTGAAAGAAAATCTCAAAGACCAATCATTTACAATGCTGCATGGGTGTACATACATCAGACGGGAACTTTATAAGATGGATCCACCATTTTCAAGATGAACAAATTTCCTTTGTCACCCCTTGAAACTCTGCACCCAAAATAAAAATGAAATAATATTTAATTAACACATTTCTCAGGAACTAGTGTCTTGAATAAAGCAATAACATAGTTTGAGAATAAGCAGTAATTAAAGCATTTGATCTTCAGCTGTGATTGAGTCTGTAGAATTACATAACCAGGCCATATGATGATGTTTGTCCTTAATTTTAGGCCCATGCTTCTGCTGTATAATAAATGAAATCAAGAAAGTACAAGTTCTATGGTTAATAAACTTTGATAGCTCTCCACTATTTGTTAGCACAGCTTGTAAGATTATTAAGTTGAGAAGACAGTGTAAGTTCGGTGTACCTACAGAACAGAACTTCAGAGTTTGATTTCCATCTGTCAATTTTCTGCATCTAGTTCTTAAATTAGTTACAATAGTAAAGACATTCTTCCAAAGCATTATTTCAACAATGTCACACTGTTATCTAATAGCTGGTGGTGAAATAAAGTAATGCTGATCACAACTGTATTAGTTGAGATTTCCTTTGAGCTCCTCATTCATTGGTTTCATTATGAGGAGTCTGGTATTTTTGGCTTTCATTGAGAATACAATCATCAATTTTTTATGTTTACATCAGTGCTATAATTGATGAGGATTTAGGGGTTCGGAGAACAAAACATAAATCCCCATAACTGAGAAGTGCCATTATATCACTTCAATGCTATTGAGACAAATTAACCAGTCTCCTAGAATGCTTCTTTAAAGCCAGACTTCTTTTTTCCCCTTTCTTTTACCCTTTTTACTGCCCATGGCATTTTGATGGACTAAACCAATTTAGCCGGATTGCTTGAGAGAATTTCAATTCTATGGTTTTTGACCATATTATTGACGTAGGTATTTTTGACATAGCATAAAATTGGAACTTGTGAGAGCAAGAAAAACTGCTTTACCCACCATAGAAAAAGATGTTAAGTTGCAACATTAGATCCCCCCCCCCCCCTTCCCCTTCTTTTTTCTGAGCCTTCCTTCAGAACCCGTAATCAGGTCAAATATTCTAATACAGATTTCAAGTATTGTACCTCCCTGAGACCTTTCCTTGGGCTCAGCCACACATTATGAACTTTTAAAGTATGCTTGCCAGACTGTAATTGTAGCAGAGAATGGAAGGACATATTTTCAGAATTATGTACAAAGTGAACCTCACTACAGTTACTTACCGTAACTCATCATCCAAATATGTAATTTCCAGTTCACCACGAGCTCTTCCAGGTGCCTTAATAGGGACCTGAATACCATAAATTGAAAAAGAAATAAAACAATCTGCAACATCATTTATGACAAGCATCCTATAAAAGCAAATTTTACTCATTAGAAAGTAGGGAAAAAAAGACAAGAATTACAATATCTGATTTTATCTCAATGTTGCTCCATAATTGCGTGACATATTCTATCGTAAACCAAGGACCCATCCAGATTATCTTTCCCAAAGTTGCATAGTCATTCGAGGAAATGGAACATTTAAATGAATGGTACTAAGAGATTAGAGCAGGATTAGAGCAGGTGGATAATAGATTACATAGAGAGCTACATCATAATAGAAAGAAAAAGGTAGTCATATTTCCACTCCTGTTTTTGATATAACCACTCCACCTATGTTTTTCGGCTGCAAATGAACCAAAATGTCTTCACAGTAATAATTGGGTACACAAGCATGTTAGTCCATTTGCAACTAAATAATAAAAGTGGATTAACAATGTTAAAAGGAGTAAAAATACTGCCACACAAATAAAAACTTATCTCAGCTTATTCAAAGAATATACAAGTGCAATAGAGCATAATAAGAGTAGTGCATATATGTTAGAGAATTTATTTGAAAGGTTGAACACTCTCAATAAAATGAAAATAAAACTGAGATAGAAATTGCATTAATTAACATTTCCCATACTATCAAATAGAAAATTTCAATTAGTAGTATTGAAGTGTGCAACCTTGAGCTTAAATCATCATGATCACACATCAAATATATTCACAGGGCAAAGCAAAAGACGTGAACATCAAGAATTTGAGTTACTCACCAAACTTAGAATTTTGAAAGTATCAAATTTAACTGCCACCTTCCTTGCATTAAGAGGAACCAAATCTGCTGTTACCTACAGAAACATTGATATAAATTTGATGAGTCAGCGTTGAAGCATCATCATATATAAGCAAAAAGATAGCCTAAATGTTTGAGACAAAAGAAAGTGTTCATTGTACAACTTTTGTTTTTCTTTTAATATTTTGAATTTGGATCGAGAACACAACTTTCATTAATCTACAAGAATAGAAAATTATTCCCATCACAAATGAGTGGTTTATACAAGATAGTAAACAATAAATGATTTACATCACCCAACAAAATAGATCCCAGTCCCCACCCAAAATATTTTTCCATTCCCCAATCAAACAAAAGGAGCTGACAGCCATACATATTTTTGGTCATTACACTGATACACTTCTTTAAAGATTCTCCCATCCGCTCAATCACAAAAAGAGCCAAGCGCCATAAAATACATTCATGGGTACCGAATGGAACCCATGGTGAAGACAAATAAATCTCCCAAGGTTCCTAAGAACATACCCAATCAAGACTACGAAGAGAAAAACACCAAAGGCCCCAAGCAATGTCAGTGGATAAATAAGTGAATACATTCCCTAATAGTGCCTCAAGGTTTCAAGGATCCACCGATCTGATCACTGATAGGATTGGGATTGACTGATCGTTGAGTTTTTCTATGACTGATCCACCTTGATTCGCCAATCCATCCCTGATCCGGATCCCAAGTTTTTAACCAGGAGGCCTAAATATCAGATGCCAAAACACCTCTTCATTCCAAAGGCTGTCTTACTTTTTCCTCCTCATTTGACTTAAGGATGAAGTAGTGAGGAAAGATTTGGGTTCTTGTGATTAAAGGCAGATATAGCCCTAGATAGAGAGGAATAGCAGAACAGGATTCCTTTATTTATTTATTTATTTTTAACTTTTCAAGGGTCATATAATGCCCTTCTTATTCTTCTGTTGAGATTTTTCAATGCATACATGTCAAATGCTTGAAATTGGATTTTGAAAAATAGGGTTTCACTATCGGTGTTGGTAACCTTGTACAGTCAATCCAAGCCCAAGAGAATTATCGATGATTTAAGCTTGAGCTCAACACCTCAAAAGCTCATAATGAGACCAAGTCAAGATTGACCCCGAGCAAATTTTGCAAGCCTGAGCTGGGGAAAGCTCTACATTAAAGATTGTATATCCTGTGCTCAGAGAGAAACCATTCAAATACAATGGATCTTGAACAGGTCTATAAGCCTAGTTGTGTTTAGTCTATCATTACCGAGATACAACCATCACATAGAAATAACATTTAATCAATCAAGAAAAAACCTCGATTAAATTTGAACTTTAGTTCATATGCATATTGAGAAACAAATGATGTTTTTAAATTCATAACAAAAGCTAATGTAGTCATAGATTTCGGTTTGAACCCACATTACAGGCTGGTTACTCCAACTTTTCAACATCTACTGGCGCACCCTTAACGTGTAAAGGGTTTTACAAATCCTAAATAAGATAAACTTAATAAAGGAAGTGTCAATTTAAACATATTAATCAGTGAAAAAGGAGAAAATAATAACATTTCAGTCCTCTTACAAGAATCCATTTTTCAATCAGTGTATGAGGCGCAACTCCGACATAGGGCAAGCCTCAAGGTGTGAGGCATGCACTATATGCTTTAAAACCTCATGGTTTTTAATCTTTAAGACTACTCCTCGAGGCCTTTCTCTGAACATTGCCTTAAGGCAAGCATCAAGGCATAAGATTAACATGCCTTCCACAATATTTCTCGATACAAGCAACCTGCAATATATATATATATAAAAGACTTTTTCTAGACAAATTTTAATCTCTTAGAGAATGGCATATTAATACTTTATATAAACTAATAAAAAAATCATTTATGGAGAGCGCAAAGTAAAAGAACAATCTTCAACTTAAGTGCGTATTTGGAGATAAAAGCTTGAAAATCTGCAGTGAATTTGCACCCCCTTTGGGTTTTTTTGGCATGGACACCGCTTTATAAAAAGTGGCATTAGTCAACATGTATTCAATACAGGTTCACCATAGCATGTTTGGGTATCCAAACCCTCAATTAGATGCAAAGCGTTGGTCTTAAAATGTACATTATTAGAGCATAGGATTCCCACTAGGAGCCAGTGATGGCTTACAAACCTTCTATAGCTTTTCCTTATACAAGATAACATAATGGCATCAAAGACCAATTTCATTACCACCCTTAAAACTTCCAAACAGAGATACATTCAAGTTTATGGTCCAAAACAATTACAGCTCAAAGGAGTATATTCAGAACAAGGACGAGCAAAAAGATTTGAAATGCATCTCGTCCTGGAGAGCTACACACATAATAATTTTCTTACAAAACTAATACTTACACTCAAATGATAATGTGTTAAGAATTCAGATTGCCAATTCTCCAGTTATTAGCAAATTAAACTCCAAAAAGAGACAAATATTATATGGAACTGACTGAGTTTTCCCTAAAGGAACCGTGTGAGTTTTTCTTGCCAGGGCCTTGGATTTATTTTGATGCTTGTGGCCATATTTTATGGTGCTTGGCCCCTTTTTCCATTACGTGGGAAGGAACGAGACAGAAAAATCTTTATATATATATAGTAGCAACGGTCCTATTTACCCAGGGATTGGGAATCTATTTTGTGAGGTGACGTAAATCATGTATAGTTGACACACTTGTATAGATCACTTTTTTGTAATGGGAATACTTTCCCTATACTTTGTATATTTCTTATACATCAATAAAATCCTTATTCTTGTATCAAAAAATATAATTAACAGAATTGAACAACATATAAAGAATTAATAAATTCACCTGATTGAAGAATGGCCAAGATTCCATATTTTGGGCCCTCAATGTATCCAAATTAATTGCCTGGTAGTTTCCACTAGATCTTAAGAATTTGGGCCTCTGTCATAATATGACTTTATCAGTAACATTTTCATATAAACTTTTTACAAAAGTAAGAGAAAATCCAAAAAGTATATATGTGATTTTTGTTTCTAGTAGAGAAGGAGAGCATGTACCAGGAAAAAATAATGGCTTATATGAAAAGAGTTGAGAAATAAATTAACAATTTTGTGAAAATAAAAACAAAGTCCGCATAGATTCCTCTCAGACTATAAAGGAAATTATCCCATCAGATTTTTACTTCCAAAAAAAACATGAATCTAAATTATGCAAAAATTTAGAACTTGGTTGCAAGAAGGGTGGAATGGAGGGAGGGCTGAATGCTGAGTCT
This sequence comes from Platanus orientalis, assembly GCA_025762735.1. Classification (NCBI taxonomy): domain Eukaryota; kingdom Viridiplantae; phylum Streptophyta; class Magnoliopsida; order Proteales; family Platanaceae; genus Platanus; species Platanus orientalis. Next base: position 8,055 of record JAOXJP010216140.1, read on the forward strand.
TGCCAACAAATGAAAGAAGTTAAACATCAGGGTAGAAATATTTAAAGCAAAATATCTCAAAGACGGAGCAAGAATAAGAACAGGTTTAGAGTAATTTTTTAGTATCATCTTTGTTTTTTGTAGACAAATGAAATTCCTTAGAAGGAGAAGAGAGAAATACAAGTGACATAGGAAAGAGATTTCCCTATGCGCAACAAAGAAGTATTTAAACCAACTTTAGCCGAAGTGTGAGCTAATCATTAGCACTTTAATGGGTACAAAACTGAGCCCTCAAAGAGTCAAAAAGTAATGCAAACCTAGACTAAATTCAACATAAAACAACCCAAATCTTCATAGAACAAAGAGCTACTGAAGAAAGAAGGGGAAAAAAACAAAGGGATAAATCTCAACTACAGCACAAAATCTACAACTAGAAGAGTAGAAGACAGAGGAAGAAAAACCAAGGTAATTTATCAAAATTCTGGATAAAACCAAGTAAAATAGTGATTTTCCGCCTACTACAGCCTTATACCATAGTCCTCCAACAACCTTCTTGTCTTTGCATTTCAACATAGCTTGACTGCTTGAGAGTGAAGTTCAATATATTCCGAAGAAAGTCAAGCTAATTCCTAGTTTAAACCCTTTGAACTAAGTTCTAACAGTATCAAACAAAATAAGATAATATAATCAGTCCTCAAATTCTTGCTCTTTTCAGAAAACCTCGTAAAGTCTTTTGTACTGCATGAGACCCACTACCAGATGGAATTTCAAAAGTAGAAGTGCTTCCTTCTAGGTAGTATGATTCTTCATTGATTGCAGGAAGCTGCAGTCTACATTAGCCTTCCCTAGCCAATGAAAACTCATGCTCAAGTTGTGATAGTCATCAATCATTTCATTCTCGTCATGGTAACTTATAGATCAACAACATTGAAGTTCTCTGAAATGGACATGATTTTTTGCAACTTCAGCAAACATGCATTCTCCGAAATCCTCCTCGGCACTTCTCAGTTTCTGGTCAACCATAACTTGGCTTGCCATCCTGTGTGAGATCTATCCTTATGCATGTGGACACAAACAAGATCACCCTCCTTGAATTCCTCAAATAGCTGAAGCTTACTGCTGCTTCTTTGAATATCTACCATAGATGGACTCATATGCACTAACTATTCATATGATCTTCCCCCTTAACTATTGTACAGAAATTCTGCATGTGCTAAAGCGGCATGCCACTGTCATTTTGTGTCAACCATGATGCTTGTAAAGAGATTGTTGAGTGCTCAAGTGATGCCTTCAGTTTGTCTATCTATTCATGAGAGAAATAAACTGTGTACTGAAATTGTTCACCTATCTTCTTCCATATATGCTTCTTTTCTTCTTTTTTTCATATTCCACACAATTTGAGAATCATCTTGCAGTAGATATATGTGGTGTATTTTGTGAAGTGGCCAAGCATGACCAGAATGGAGTTAAAATGATACACACAAATCCATGCTCACATCCAGCCATGGAACGTTAGGAACAGAAAAATAAGTATGAAGACTAGTATATTATGCATGTTCTTTTTTCTTTTTTCTTTTTTTGGATAAAATGGAATATACCTTGAACACAGGGAGGCAACAAGCTCCAAGAGATAAATCTCTGAATACTTCCCACAGCAGATAAGATAGATTTCGCCAGGTCATGGGCCACAATGTTTGCATCATGACTTACATGAGCTATTTCACATCTGGTAAAGCGAGACACTAAATATTTACAATCCAGGACTAGATGCTTAAGCCTCCATGGGCTATTTGAAGGAAGACCATTCATAAGGTTAACTGCTCCCATAGTCACTTTCCAAAAATAGGTGATGCACTCACAGCTTCAGACCAAGTTTGACACTGAGGCTAAGTCCATGGAGCTCAGCATCAAGAACTGAACAAAAACTCCCGTTCATTGACCAGACCCAATAATCATACCCAACAAGTCCCAGGCCACTGCTCCAAGACCAATACGTGCAGATGAGATAGCTCATGCAGCATTGACATTGATTTTTATCCACCCCAGGGTAGGAGGCCTCCCCAAATAGCACCCACTATGGACCAAAAAGGGGATCATTGAGTGTCTAAGCACCAGGTTTAGAGCCTGCAAGTCCTCTAACCACCTACCATAAGACAATATAATCTTTTTACACAAGGGCTATGTTGAAACATGACTTTGCTTCCATATAAGCCAGCTAAGAATAGCCACCCTTTAGAAAAATTGACAAGCTTCGGGTTTCCTTTGGAAATGTAAGGACATGAAATCACATGGCCAATGCTTAAATGGCCTAGGGTCCTCAGGATTGAGTTTGATGACAATTAAGGATGCACCCCACACTTGCATGGCACTTGGGCAGTAGAAGAGGCAATGAACAATGGACTCTGCTGCAGCTTGACAAAGCATACATCCCGCATCAATGAAGGGGATACACTTACACAGATTAGCACGCACAGGCAGGGTCTCTTTACAGGTTCTCCATAAAAGGAGCCACACCTTATGTGGAACACAAATATGCCAAATCTTTGTCCATAGATCTCCAAGTGTAGTGCCATCTTCTTCACCAGCCACCAATCCATATGCAAATTTAAAAGAATATCACCCTTATAAAGGGGCTTAATGGAATCCAAAGAATAGCTTCCTTTTCATAAGGTGAATGAATTTATTAGTAGGTTCCAGTCTCCACGGTGGAAGACATGATAAATGAAATCCAACATTATTTGCATAGGAGGCACAATCAATTAAGAAGACTGTAGCTTAAAATTTGACATGGATGGGATCCAGGGTTTCCTTGCAAGTGTTGATTTTAGGATGGTCAAAAATTAAAGGAGGAGAGAACACAAATTTCACGATTAACAAATTTTCTAATCTTCTTAAAGTTTCAATATTAACTAGTTCATCCGAGCATAGAAGGTGTCATTATCACGTTTCTTGAAGATAGACAAAGCCTCTCAATAACGTGCAAGGGATCATGGCCAACTTAACTCCGAGATACAATCTAGCTTGGGTAGAACCCTTGTCTCTCTGTGGATTTGCACTTTCTGGCAGAGACGAATGAAACCTTACTATTGTTTTTAAGGCCCAAAAGTCCAAAGATTAATTTTACAAAAAATCTAGTAGTATAATGGCGTTGTCAAGCAGTTTCTCAAATCAAATCACTCAGAAATCAACGAGAGTTCCCACAAGGAGAAAACCGGATCTTATAAGATTATCACTCTTGTTAAACCAAGCAATCTCTTTCAAAGAGGAGAGTGATTATTATAAGAGTCTTGAATTAAGACCTCAAGGTATTACTTCTCAAAGGAAGACAACTGAGATCAAGATTCATATTCACAATGAGAAAAGAGAAAGACAAAGATTAAGAGTATGAAGATCGCAAGCAGATTCGCGTTCCTTCTTCCTCTTCTTCAGAAAGTATTATCTAGCTTTCCAAATAGTCTCTTTCTTCTTCCTCTTTCTTTTCTTAGAGAAAACCCTAGACAGCCACCAATGTTACACGTTCCATCTCTAAAACCTTTTTTTTATCAAAACTATTTTCTCTTTGATTTATGTAAGTATTTATAGAGATGGATTAGGTTTTAGAGGCAACCCTAATTAGGGTTTTACCCTTAACTGTAGATTTAGAGAAGGGAGATCCTATGGCTAAAATATAGTGAGGAGAAAGAGATAGAAGTGGGGTACGGCAACCCCAGCCACTCCCACACTTCTCTTTAAGAGAGGTAAGTGAGAGTTGGCTTG
>JAOXJP010216151.1:0-11789 GCA_025762735.1 Platanus orientalis
ATGCAACTGTGTTCATAGCAGTTTGGTTAGACTGTTTAAAAGTCTATGTAGTGGGACTAAAGATGGTGGTCAAAGGTGACTGGTTGGAGTTTATCTCCTTCTTTAAGGGTTACCTTGGTTCAAGCCCTTGGTCTGTCAAGCGTCTTAAAACTGTAGCCACGGCGTGTGTTGTTGTTAGCTTTCCATGAGTTCCTTGGGTTACTTACTTCATCTTAGCAACTCAAGTCCTCAATTATGTATCCCTGAAATGTGAGTCCTCTATGCTTCATGTCTGGTTAGAGGATTCTATGTCATCACTTGTTTGTTCCTTTGGCATTTTCCTGCCTTAATCTAATCTTCGTATGCTTATTACCAAAAAAAAAATCAATCTTATTGATCATTCTCAAGAACAGCTGCCAATCATTCTTGAGTGTCACTGTAGCTTGACGTGAGCTAATAATTTAGATTCCAAGCCAAATTATCTTACTGTAGATTTTTTTAAATGATATAAATACTGAGGAACTTTGAATATTGTGAGTGCTAACGAGCACGGTGTGTGGGCCCCACCTTCCCTGAGCCAAAAATTTAGATTCCAAGCCAGATAATCTTACTATAGAAGTTTTTTATAAAAATTAATGTAAATACTAAGACATTTTGATTATTGTGAGCACTTGCGAGTGCGTGGGCCATGGGTCCCACCTTCCCTCTTCTACAGCGCCATCCTACTTGCACGTACTTTGTGGTGTAGGACAAAGGGGTCCTTCTAATGCCTGATGTATTGTCTACAGTCTTTGTGTAAATTTGGAGTCGTCACCATTTAATGAGGTGTCATTGAATACACTTTTTGGGCACACCCTATACGAACCCATAAAAACATCTAACCACAGTCTAACCAGAGTATGAAGATGAGTTTAGAGAATCAATTACGGTTGAAAAATGTGTTAGACACCCTAGCCATCCATATTATATATGATTACATACTAGCCTTGAAATAATCAAGAATGAATGGTGGTGTCCGGTGATCTTGGAAATAAATCACTTGAGTGACTTGAAACCAAATGATCAAAGTCCTTCACATGTTGCCATTGAATAGCAATCGGGTCTCCTCAAGGAGAACATTTCACCATCCTTTTGCTGCAATGAGCTGATGTTTGGATCTGTGTGAGGTAACTTTGCATTGCAGTCTTGCATTATTTTATTGATTGGTTGGTTTTATTTTATGAATATTTTCTCCCACATTCATGGAATTTAACTATTCTTAGATGCCTTGAGCTGTATTTTTTTAAAAAAATCCAAAATTTCTCACATCACTCTTGACGAACCATCCACATAAATATCATGCATGATGCATATTGAAAGTTGGAGACTTTTAGAGCCAATTCATGTAATCTCTAAACATTTGCATATGATCGGAGCCCACATCGGGATGCAAACACACAAAACAAGGCATGTGGGTTTTGCTAAGGGTGTACGGTCTTTCAGAGGACCCATGGCCCTAAGGGGGTGGTCCTTTGAAGGACTGTGGGCTAGCCTAGGCCTGAAGCTCCCTTGGAGGACCACACCAGAGGGCCTTAGGGGCCAACAATCCTGTTGGCTTGGGCCACGGTCTTCTAGAGGACCACATGCCTTGCGCCAGTGATCATTTGTAGGACTGTTGACCCTAGGGGTGGTGCTTTGAAGGACCACACCCCCTATGCTTTGGTCACTCTGTGCAATGTCTAGTTTTTTAGCCATAACTCTCTCGTCTAACGTTCGATTGAGGTGATTTTTGTTTCATTGGAAATTAAACTCAATTGTCTACAAAATTGTATTTCTAATAGAATCTCCAAAATCTGACATATTTGAAGTCAAAATGGGAACAATAGTCAGATGAAAACCCAATTTAGATGGGTTACTTGTAAATTGCAGAAAATAATTCTTTTTGTGCTCTTTATTTTACTTTTTATTAGACTTCAACTAATTATAGATTTATCAATTGAATTTTCACAATCATTCACTCATAAATCTTTTTCAATATTTGCATAGAAACAAGAAATTTATCATACATATCAATTATTCAAAATATAAACATAATCATATAATGATTTTCATATCAAGCTTCATTATCTTTATGCTTTCTTGAAGGGTGAGTCCATGGATTCAATCAAAACCCCCTTCAACCAAGGGTTTTGGGTGAATCCATAGATTAAACCCTCATGATTATTAGCATCAAAACATGATAAAATTACATGAATTGACATAAAATTACAAGATATTGGAAATCAAAATCCAAATTACATTGAAATAGACATAGATCTAAACAAAATGAGTCAAGAACTAAAAATCTACTTCAATGGATATGCTCATTTCTTTTTCAAGAATTAAAATCATCCATGGAAAGTTTAAATCACATCAACATATCATGTATTCTAGAAGAAAACATGGGATATACCAAAACATGGTGAATTTCACTCTGGGTGGATTACATGCTCATTTCTCCATTGATCATCTCATTTGCTCCTTCCTTGTCCCGTTTGCCCTTTCTTACATCATCTTTAAATATATGAAGTAAGTTTCATGTATATAATTGGTCATATGGCATTAGGGGTATAATTATAAATAAGTAAAAGGATTTGCTTGGAAAATTAGAATTCCAATTCAAATGTATTTGAAAAAAACCAAAGAAAGGAATATGTCAAGATATTCTTTCATGCTATAGGTTATGTAAATCTTGCTTAAAACACTCCCAATAATGGCTTTTATTTTTTGAAAAATGTATTATTCTCAAGTATATGTTTAAATAAATTTTGTTTTCTCTCTAAAAATACTTTTCTTTTTATAAAATTGGTTATTGTATAGGGGTTTCAACAAACATTGTGAGCTCAATCACAATACTGGTTGGAGTCTCCTAGTAGGCCCCATATTCTATTTTGACTGTTTTAATCCTAAGAATTGACGGATTGAACTTGGAAATGATAGAGTTATTGTTAGACCAAATTATGGTACTAACATTTATAAAAAAATAAAAAAAATAAGAAAAGGCCAACAAAGATCTAATAATGAATGGACAGTAGTGGACATAATGGGTGGTTTTGTCTACTAAAAGGAGAGAGAGATTCTCATGGTCCAATATATTAACGGAGAAAAAACCTTGATGGCTTGAGACAGATGAAGACATAATTGAATTTTAGGGGTAAGAAGTTTTAGGTAACTTACGAATTTATGGTAAAGAAATTGTAGGCAACATGAGATAGGTAGATAAAGAGAGATTCATATGGGATTGATAAGAGAGATAATTAAAGCATAAAGACATTTACAGGAGAATCTTTAAGGAAGGAGATGTCTTTTGGGAGAGAGAGATGATTCAAACAGGAATTTATGAGTGAGACGTTTTGGAGAAGAGAGTAATCATAGGAGGAGATAATTAAGGAGGAAATAGAAGAGAGGAGGTGGGTGAGAGAATATAAAAAAGAAATTTAAGAGGAAAGAGATTAATGCGATACGTTTTAGGGAGAAGGGAAGTGGGTGAGAGATTATAAGAAAGAGAATTTAAAGAATAAATGGGTGAGAGATTATAGGAAGAGAATTTAGGAGAGAGAAAAGAGATTAATGCGTGGGAGGCATATCAGAATAGGGAAAAATCATAAATAGCGACCACATGGCACTTTATTTATCTGACAATTGGTGCTTTAGGGAGATAAACTTTAGGTAACGTGAAAAGATGGAAACATTTTAGGAGAAGAGAGGAGGATGTGTGAGAATCATTTCTTTAATTTTTCTCAAGAAAAAAAAACTGAGGCGTGCAAAAGGAATTTATGAGAGAGACGTTTGGGAGAAGTGAATAATTATTAAAGAGGAGAGAGGAAGTGGGTGAGAGATTACAAAAATGAATCTAAGAGGAAAGAGATTAATGCCTACGATACGTTTTAGGAGGAAATATAGGAAGGAGAATTTAAAAGGGCAGTGGGTGAGGAATCATAGAAAGAGATTTTAGTAGAGAGAAAAGAGATTAAAGCATCGGAGGCATATGAGTTAAAGATTAAAAAATAGAAAAAATAAAAGAAAAATCATAAAGAGTATTCAAATGGGTGGAAACCGTGGAATTTTATTTAGCTGACAAATGATGTTAAAGAGAGATTTTAGGTATCGTGGAAGGAAGATGGAGAAATTTTAGGAGAATAAAGGGGGACGTGTGAGAGTAATATATTGATTTTTCTTTTAGTTTGTTGACATCAATAAAGCTGTTAAAAAGGGCTCAAGTTGGAGATTTTTCAGAGGGGCTTTAAAAGGTAAAATCAAAGCAAAATTAGAGAGAGCATCATAGTTTATAGGAGAAAGTAGTTTGAGGCTACTGTTTTAATATGTATATATAATATTATGTCTAATAGGTGGCAGAAATTAATTGGAGGGAAAAAGTGAATTGCTTTTTTCAAAAATTGTAATTCACTTTTTTCCTCCGATAGTGTCCTGCCACCTGTTAGATAGGACTTTAACAGGTCATAAGCGGCAGGAGAAGATCCGGTCTCATATATATGTGATGTAATAGGGCCCAAACAAACTCTGGATCCTCTACAACCATTAAACTTTGGTAATGTGGTGCACAGTATCACAGTGCGACAAGTGGTTAAATTTTTTTAATATAGAGATGTAATTTTTTTTACCTCATGCCATGGTGTGTAGCACTCTACCCTAGTTTAATGAGCAGTAGAGAATCCGGGTCAGTGTAGGAAGCTGAAATCATGGCAATTTGGTTCTCATATTGATAGAACTTAAATATGTTATGTCCTTTTTTAGTTGTTGCATGGACTCTCATGTGCGGAAGACAATGAGCCATCTTTACTCTAAGAAATTGAAGGTATGGAGTAGGGTAGGATCTCTTTTAGGTTTCTTAGTAAAGAGATGAGACATCTTTACTGTATTTCTAAGGAGATAGGAGAAAGAGCCCATTTCTGCTTGTAATCCTTGCCCTTATGTATTCCTCATGCATAATTAAATGAATATAAGCTTTAAAATATGACCAATCCAGAGATCTCCCATAAGGTGGATGTCATTGAACTGCCACGTCAGCACTGGGCTTTGAAGCCAGTAGTGACCTAACAGAAAACCTGTTTTTTTTTTTTTAATTGAAAAACAAACAAGAAAACTTCATTGGAGGAATGCAGCCGAGAGGTAAGTAGAGTGAACTGCTTTTGCATTTTGGCTTTCTCAATAGGAGGAAGGTCTCATTTAATAATTAGTATAAAAGTTATAATAATGATGATAATCATGTTAGCTGAAATGAAAGTAGGACTGAATATAGGGCTGGGCCAGCCCTAGAAATGGCCCCAAAAGACACAACCCTAACTTACCTGGGCTTGAGCTTGGGTCGTTCTAGAGCCAGCCTTGGCCTGGCCCAAAGCCTGAGGCCTGCTGTCTGAGGTCTCAGCCTGAGGCTTTCTAGTGGGTTGTTTTTTTTTTCTTTTTCATATAAATTATTGCTTCTATATTGAAAAAGGGAAGAAATGTTCTGTCCTAGATTTTATATGTCCTATCATGTCCTACACACAAAGGCTGGCTGTATAGGGTTAAAACTGTAAAAACAGTTTTTAAATAAAAATGTAGCTACCCATAAAAATAGGGTTTATAGTGTTAAAACCATAAAAAAAAGTGTTCAAACGAACATTTGTTCCCTATTTAGAGGCACCGAATTCAAAAAACCATCACATGTCAGTTTGTGCTGTGAAGACACGGTACACTGTAGGACATACAAAATCCTGGACAGAACATATATTTCCATTGAAAAATAGGTAAACATACGAAAATTTTAATAAAATTATTAATTTATATATTGAAATAATAGGTTTTGGGTTGGCTCAAACCCAGCCCAAAGCCCATAAAATAATGTTGAGCCAGATTCAGGCCTTGATGCCTTAATTTTTCTGGGCTCAAGCCTAGCCTTTGCCTTAGCCCATTGTAAGAAATTATGGGCCCTTCATGGGCCTACTAAGGCCCATTCCGGACCTGGTCCTTGCCCAACTCTAAATGAAAGCAACTAATTTTCTCTCTCATGTTTTCTCTTTCCCTTGAGAATCAACACAAGCATTTTAAGAGGCCAGATCCTCTCCTGCTCGAAAGACCGGTCTGCTACGCACACTTACCCCCAAAAAAGTGAATTGTCACTCTTTTAGGGGTATGTGTGTGTCGTAAGCTATGGTGGGAAGTATATTTTCTCCGCAACCAATTACCTTCACTCAGAATAATTTTTTCTTCACATTCGCTACCCCATACTCGATCCTGTATGTAGAGGCCTTTGTAGATCACTACCAAGGTGGTTGACTTGAACAATGCCACCATACATCTGGTTAATTCAAAGCATCCCTTATTAATTGGACAAATTACGTGTACAATGTTAGGCCTCCATGTAAAATCAATATTGCAAGCTTCAAAAATCATTATTGACATAAAGAAATACATTTCAACTGTAATTAAGAAAAAATAAAAATGAAATAAAATAAAGTGAGAGACATGTCAAAGGGAGTGTTTCACAATATTAGGGTACAGGTATGGGAATTTGAGATTTCCAATTAACTATTTGGGGTGCAAATAATGGTCGCAATTCGAATTCTATCCAAATTCCAGGAATTTGATTTTAGGTATAAGTGGGGCTGTAACTTGGGCCTGAATGACCCGAATCTCAAATTTTTTACCTGATTTTCCGGCAAGTTGGGCTAGTATAAGTTCGAATGGGCTTATGAGTTCAATTTACAAGCCCAGGTAACGTTTGGACTAATTAAGTTTGGTTAGGCCTAGTTCAGCCCGGCCCAAAATGAAATATACTTAAATATGGCCTCTAAAGGCATGCCATTGATTGACACATGATGTGTTTTTGAATTTGATGTCTTTTATTGTCCACTTACTTTTTCAACTGAACACTTTTTTGGACCCTTTACCCCCCAAAACAACACATGTCTGTTTATAATTCATCATATATACTACAGAGTTATTTTTATCTTAGAACGTTTCCTTCATATAACAATTAGCAGCCCATGTGCTCTTAAGCTTGGGACAGCCCAAACTCTACTCAAAGCCCACTATTTATTAGGCCGAGTTTGGGCTGAATTACATGGACAGAGTTTGGGCTTGGCCAAGTATGGGTGAAGCTTTTATGTTTTAAGCTGACTTTAGGCTGACCTCAGTAAGGCTCATCAGGTCCAACAGAAGAAAGTTAGGAAGTAGGTAAAAAAAACAGAAGAAGAAAAAGATGGAGATAAAAACTACAACAATAATATGTTTATACTATTTTATATAATATTAATATCATACACTTATAAATGATATAGTATATTCAGAATAATCAAATAAAATAAGTAATAATATCATTTAATAATATTAATAATATATTATTATTACTGTTCTACCTCTATGATATTTGATAATTTTATAACAATATCATAAAATTATACACTACCATTATATTAGTATGTGATTTGTATTATTAATATTATATTCTATTACTTTTTGTACTAATATAATTATATTATATTATAATATTATAGGGGTGTACTGAGCTAATTTCTAGCCCTGCCTAGATGGCATTCAAACTCAAACGAAAGCTTTAAGAATTGGAATTTCTAGAATTGTTCCAATCATAACCAAATAATTGTGCAAGAGGGGGAAAGATTGTAGGATAAAATTAAGAAGATTGCCTTACCAATGGGAGAACTAACTAAATCCCCTATAATGCATTACATAGTAAAATAGGGGACCTATTAGTACCTCCATGGATCCATTATTTTGACTTTATTCATAGGAAAAGGGTTTGCACACTATAATATTGAAGAAACCTAACTAACTATTGTTGTCTTTACTTCTGTGACCATTTCTTTTATCCTTGCTAAATTTTGGCCTCTTATCACTACCTTCCCTTTCATTCTTCATATGGCCTAATTTTCATTTGGCTTCCTCACTTGTTCTAATTTTCTCAATGTTGAAATAACATATCTTGCTAAAAGACTTTAAAGGAGTTGGGAATTCTGATTCAAGGAATTCCAAATTTTAAAATTTTAAGAAATTTATGTATTCTTATGTCCAAGTGGACTAGAGTGGGAAATGACTAAATACACCCTTATTTAGTGTCATCATAACATCATTATAATAATTGTTTATAACAACAAACTAACTATCATATTATAATATTTAGAATTATATTAATTTAATAAAATTAATTACAAATCCACTGCCCACTTTTTACTATTTTAAATTTTTTTATTACATTATTAATATTAAATTATTATTATTATTGTTGATGGGGAAAAATACTGAGGCCCTTATAAATTGATTTCGATAAACCAACAGAATCCTGATCCTAAATAAATCAATCCAAAGGATCCTCAAGGAGATCAATCCAGGGAGCAGTGTTCGGGGTCCTCTGACTAAAGTCCCCTGACCCAAAAGATATCAAGGCCATCGGTGAGAGGCTTGGCTACCCGATGACCTCCCAATATTGGGGCGCAACCGGGAAACATCGAGTCACTTACTTCACCCTTTGGCATCCGACACCCCAAGTAACCTAGAAACATTTCCGGGGTGCTACTTGAACCACTTGACACCAAATAACGGAGTCATGATCACAATAGACATTAGATTTTTATAAATCCCCAACAAACAAGAATGATAGATACCCAATTCTCTATATTTGGAAATAAGAACAATTCAGAAACTGTTACTAGGGAGAATATTCCTTGTAGTTGGCCTAACATACTGAGAAAAAAATAGAGATGCTAAGGGGAATACGACGAAGAACATGGGGGAAAAAGACATGCATGATCTCATATGATACGCCACTAATCAAGCATATAAGTATGCCTAACAACTCGCTCACCAGGTATGAAACAACAGAAACCCTAATTTGAATAACTTCTTTTTTACATCCCTTAACTGATTGACTTGACCGTTGGAGAACTTGAGGCCTGCCCCCTACCGGTGTCTAACTCCTTAACTCTTTCTCTTTCAGTATTGTGTAGGGTCCATTTCGTCAAAGACTTGGGTCAGTTGTGCGACCATTTGACGAGTGTAAAGGCACTCCCGGTCCAATACACCTTCAATTGTCATTATATTATTATTAGTACCATTATATAAAATACAAAATAATTTCCATTTATAATGTTAATTATTATATTAATTTAATAAAATTAATGACATATCCATTGTTTATTATTTTTGAATTTTATCACACTATTCACATTGGATTTTTATTAGTATCATTATTCTGAAAATATTATGTTATTATAGTTTTATAATAGCAATAATATTTTTTTATTCAATTGATATGCATACATTACTTATTTGTCATTATCTTCACTACCATCAACATCACTGTTCTTGTTGTTGTTATTTGAATTTCCAAGCTAAAAATATTCACTAAAACACTTCTCCCATTTTTCCTATTTTTATTCCTAACTTTAAGTCCAACTTTTGAAATTAGAATAGAATTGTATTTCCATTCCTTAACTTGTTCCGCCCAACAGCTGGAATAAAATTCCAAGTTTCGATACAAAATTTTATAAACTAAACAAAGCTGAAGGGACAAGGAGATTGAGGAGTGAATTTTAGTTATGGGACAACTTGTAAGTAGTTTAAGAGAGATAAATTGAAAATAAAAGGCAGGAAAAAAAGAATAAGGTTAGGTGTAGTGATTAAAAATTTGCAATGTTTTGGTTTTTTCCCAACATATTCAAATTATATGAATTCCCCTACTTCAATTTTTTTAAACCTTCATCTTCTTGAATTTTTTATGTCGTTGTTATCAAAACCATATTAAGAATTCTATTCTCAAGAAAAAAAAAGAGTAAATTTTGAAGCTTGAACATTAAAATTCATATAGAACTTTATGCAAGCTTCTTCTTTTTTTTCCCTTGATAAAGCATGTGAAACTTTTTTTTTTTTAATGTTTTCTTAATAAAATTAGGTAAAATGTACTTGTCTACACCAATCATGGGTTAAAAAGAAGTAATATTTATCAGTCTAACTCTTCTCAATAAATCACATTTTAACCTCTTCTATCAACTAACAGATTAAAATGAAATGGCTACCTCCTTTTCATCCTAATTCTTGCTTTTAAGAGGGTTTAGGGAAGGGAGGAAAGAGAAACAATTTCAAAGACAATGCTTTTAGCTTTGTGGGTAATTTTTGATTCCTTAGAACTATCTTCAAGTTTATATTTTGAAGGTTCAAGACTCATTTTATGATGTGCAAACGAGTTGTTTTTAATTTTGTTTTTAGCAAATTATAGTTTGATTTTAGGGTGTTGATGGTTCTAATTAGATGGGCTTAATATTGGATTTGCTGATTATACGTACTTATAACTTTAGTAGTCTTTTTTAATATATTTCTCAATTATCATTCTTTGAACATATTTTTCGTCTAAATCGTATTGAACATGTATCATTCCTGTACTGGCATGATGTTTTACTAACGATGCTCAGTACTCACCACACCCTAAAGGGCATGGATTATGTGCAAACAAATTTCGTGAGAACTGTGAAAATTGCATCAGGGGGGCTGACACATCAGCACTGAAAAGTGATTTACACTTTTTGGGAGTGCTTATCAGTTTTTGGCATTGATGTGTCTGTGTCTGCACCCTGGTGCGGTTTGCACAGTTCTCACAAAATTAATTTTCACCTAATTTTCTTCCCACCCAGTATTGGAGCTCCCTCACTCTAAAGGTGGTGACTTGTAGGCAGAAGGCATAGGGAGGCTAAGGGTGAGAAAGGAAACTTTCAAACATAAAAGATTCTTAATGAAATACACTAGTATACTAGGGAAATGAGAGAGACAGAGAGATAACTACACTACTATACTAGGAAATCTTGCACGTGAGAGAGGTCAGGGTATAATAATAAAACACAGGCTTAAAATGGTATGGGTCCTATTACTTGTCACGTATCCCATGGTATGGGGCTTATTCAATATGGTTTCGAATAAAAAAAGGTGACGAAAAATCATATAAGATGTACCTCTTCACCAGAGATGGCATTGTATGGCCTTTTCAAGATTCAGGTTGGATTTCAAACCCCATGAGTACCAATTCCACAATGAATCATGTTGGTGTCTTCCTTGGAATAGTGTGGATTTACGATACTGCAGTCAATCCAACCCTTGATTTAAAAAAAAAAAAAAAACAGAGGGATAAAAGAATGATTGACAAGACAAGAATTTATGAGAGAGTATATTGTATACGCTCCTCTCTGCACCCTGTCAGGGGAGGGCACATCAGTTAGGGTGCAGAGAGGAGCATATGATAAGAGGAGCGGATGCAATCCACTCTCCAGTCCGAAACTTAAACGGTCAAAAAAGAAAATCCCTACGTTTGAAGAGACGTAATCATTGGCAATTTTTAGGTGAAACCCATCGAACTGTGTATTCTCAATCGTACATGAGACACTTGGCAAATTACGAGAGCCAGAGAGTTAATCAATATTCGTGTCCCCCCTAAAAGAAAGTTGGAGAAGAAAGCTTAAACGGAGAAACAAAGGAGGGAGTGACGAAGAAAGTACACATCACTGATAAGATGTTATGTCCTTGTCTTTGAGTTGAGTCATCATATCAATAGTTTCGTATTATCCAGCAGATTGAGACTGAAAAGACCCGTTTATAGACCATTCTTGGAACGACCAAGCGCTTAAACACCAATGAAGGCATTTAACTTCAAAATCACACCCCTTTTGCTCGCGTATAGGTTTTCTGCTTGGATACTGTTTCCAACCTCAGACGGGGGGATGATATCGTATGTACCACACCCCTGATGGGACCACTCAGGGGGTGGAATCAATTCACTTTTTGGAGGTTTT
>JAOXJP010216162.1:0-11788 GCA_025762735.1 Platanus orientalis
ATGCTTCATGACAAGAAGGCTTATGTAGGCTGAGAAATTCAGTGATTTGGATGGCAAACAATGTGTATTGAGCCTTTAGAGGTAGAAGGGTAAAATGGTAATTTTTCCAACTGTGATGTTTTATTGCCAAAAAAATTACAGGAGGAAAACTTGTTGACAACATGAATGGAGTTCTAAAAAGTGGACCCCCAAAGTCCTATTGATGCTTTTGAAAGGTATCAGAGTTTGTCCTGAAATGATGCTTTTGGGCTGTAGTATGGCTCGTTGATTGATTCATTTGTGTCTGGAACATCTATAAAGACTTTCCCAGGAGTGACTAACCTTCTAGGGTTCAGGTTGGCTTTTTCTAAGCTGAGGGTATTCAAAGTTTTGCCCTTTAATAATTGTTATACTGACCTTATACCATCACATGACTTGAGACAAAATTTGGGTGCTTACAAGTCGAAAAAGGTGAAAATGAGAATTCTTCACCTATGATGCTTCATGACAAGAAGGCTTATGTAAGCATGAGAAATTTAGTGATTTGGATGGTAGATACTGAGTTTTGAGCTTTTGAAGGAAAAAGGGTAAGATGGTAATTTTTACACCTGTGATGCTTTGTTAGAAAAAGGCTTATAAGAGGTAGAAAATTTACTGATGACATGGGTGGGGTTCTAAAATGTGGACCCTCAAAGTCCTATTGATGCTTTTATGAGAGATTAGGGTTCATCCTGAAATGGTGCATTTTGGGTTGTAATAGGGTACTTTGATTGATTCATTTGCGACTGGAGTATTTGGGAATGACTAAGCTCCTAGAGTCTAGGTTTGTTCTTCCTAAGCCAAGGGTGCTTAGAGTCTTGATGCCTAAATACTGTTATGTTGTTCTTATGCTATCACATGACCTGAGTCAAAATTTGGGTGCCAACAGATGCCCCTTTTTGGTATGTGTGGCTTCGTCAC
The DNA here is from genome assembly GCA_025762735.1 of Platanus orientalis. Taxonomy (NCBI): domain Eukaryota; kingdom Viridiplantae; phylum Streptophyta; class Magnoliopsida; order Proteales; family Platanaceae; genus Platanus; species Platanus orientalis. The sequence goes on from JAOXJP010216162.1 coordinate 940, forward strand.
ATATAGAAAAGAAGGAAGTGCCCTAATTTTGACTTGGGAGAGACCATGTTTCTTGCTTACATGTAACTCATGGATATTGTGGGTAGTTTCTAAAATATAGATCAATTTTGGCTTGAAAGTACTGAGGGACTAAACTTGTCCTTGACTTTGGATCAAGGTTTTGAAATGAGTTTTCTTTTGAAATACCTTCTCGAGTCGAAAATAGATTCTTTCGGCATTTTTTAAATTCCTTCATTCCAATTTTCAAAATTGGATTTTCACCGATAAAGAGACTTTCTTAGTTTTGAAAACATAGGCTATCCATGAGTTATGCACAAGCAATTGACATTTTCTCTAATTCCTCGGGTGTTACTATTAGCATATACGCTGCATCGGGAGACATGTATGTCATCAACATTGGGTGCAACTGCTTGAAAACATTACAAAAAATAGATCATGCAACTTGTATTTGCTTATGGCTAGCTTAATGATTCAACTTGTATGAATTGTTTGAAGTTGTTTATGAATTTGTATGTTTGACTTGTTTTGCCTTTGTTGTGTTGAGTGATCATTGATTCATTTGTGAAGTCGATTGCATGGATGTCTCTTTGTGGTTGTCCTTGAAAGTTTTAATGGAACTCAACGAGGGATGTTAGTGAAGCTCTCCCTAGAAAAGTTATGGAAAATATATGTAGTTATGATTCAACATTGCTCAGTTTTACATCAATCATGGTATACATGTGCTAAATATCACTTTTGAAGACATCTGTAGCTTTACATCGGTTATGATATATAATAGGATCGATCTACAACATTGTCTTTCTCCTACTTATGTAAATATTGTATTTTACAGGACTTATGGAGAGATTTTGGAAGCTCTCTCTAGAAAAGCTATGGGACCTTAAAGGGTCCATGCTATGCATCCATAAAGTGATGGCTACATAGGTTATGGATTAATCCATGACAATATTTTCATCCCAATTAAACATTTCCTAGGTGGGGGGATGTGTAAGGGAGAATTTAAATGACTCTCTCCAAAAGTAGGGGTGGGATCCTATAGGATCGGGTGTTGTGCCTTGCCTAGGTGATAGCAACCCAGTCTTTGCTAAAGTAGGTAAAATACACAACATTTGAGGGTGAATGCAACACAATGTTTATGTCCCAATAAGCAATCATCACTAAGGTCGATGCTAACAGGTCAGTTTGTTGAGTGGTGACCGTCAAAACTTATAAAAAAATGTTGTTGCGCTCTTTCCCAAGAAGCTATGGAAGGGTTTTTTCATAAGTAACCCATGCTATAAAAGTACTACTCAAGCTTGATAGTCACTTAGATTATAGATAGAAGAAACACTATGGCTAGGAGCTAGCATTTCCTAGACTTGATGGATCAAAGTGTGACATTGCTCGTTGTTTGATGCTAAGCAAATGTCATGAGGTGGCCATTAGTAAATCATGTGACAAATAAAGTACTAACGGAAGTGGCCAATGCAGGTAAGCCATTCAAAAGTATAGACTGGGCTGTGCCAAAATTTGAACTGGAAAGGTAGCTTGGTTTGGACGTGCAAAGAAATGTTATGAACTCTTTTTCGAGAAGCAGTGGTGGGTTTTTCTCACAAGTAACCCATTTGCTGCGAGGAGGATTCTTTAAGCATGGTAGCTATCCGACTATGGCTTTAGGAATTTCATAGACTTTATGGATTGAATTGTGATGTGTATTTACGTCTTAATATATAGACATCACAAATGAGTTATACTCTACAATTGTCCCAACTTTGACAAAGGGTAGGTAGAGGACCGGTTGGGACTTGAGACGTTGTTATGCTCTCTCCAGAAGCTGTGGGGGTTGTGATAACAAGAAACCTAATGCTATGTATTATGCATAACTCCCTAATGGTATTAGCACTAAGATAATACATAGGCTATGAATCAAAGTGTAGCATTCAGCTATGTCCCAATAACCAAGATGCTACGTGGTAATTTGTGCATGGTTAGGGATTGCCGATAGGGCTTGTGGGAAACTTTTTGGGCTTGTTTCGATAGCCATGGGATCTCGAGAGACCGGTGCTATGTATCTGTTTCAACCATCCAATCTATAAACATGGTTGGCATAATACATAGACTATGAAGTGATGATGCCTACCTACATCCCGATAGGCGGTTTATCTGTGAAGGCCTTTCTATAAAGTTGGGGACCGACACGACTTAACGAACCTAAGTAGCTTACCTGGGGTATGTCAGGAGGTTTTTAGGCTTAGCCATGGAAATTCTGAGGAATCGATGCTATATATATGTTTCAATAAATTTCAAAAGATGATTTTCATGGTATATAGGCTATGGATTGATGTCAACATCTGTTTATACTCGGGTAGACAGTCTGTTATGCCAACAGTTTTAGCCATTTTTGGTGAGGTAACTTAGAGTCCCCCATCGAACCTACGGCGGCTTGATCAGGGCATGTCAAGAAGTTTTTAGGCTTATTTTGAAAGCCATGGAGACCACAAGGGATCAATGCTATATACTTGTTTTAACTAATTTCCAAAGGCTGTTGTCATGGTATATAGGCTATAGAATGATGTAGACATTTGCCTATACCCAAAAGGCAATTTTTCATGTCAACAGTTTTGGCCATTTCTAGTGAGGTAACCTAAAGTCCCTCACCAAACCTGCGGTGGCCTAAGTAGAACCTATCGGGAAGTTTTTGGGCTTAACTTTGAAAGCCATGAAGATCTCTAGAGATCGGTGCTACATATTCATGTTTTGTCATGTTATGTAGGTGATGGAATGATGATCGACATTTGTCTATGCTCGATAGGTAATCTGTGATGCCAAAATTTAGCCTTCTCTATGAGGTGAAGTCCTCACTAAACCTTTACGCAGCCTGATATCAAGGTCGGAAAGGATCGATGCTTTATTTTTTATGAAACATTTCCATAAGGATGGACTTAGCTGGAGGTGATGACTCATCATCAAATTGCTTTGCTGATAGAGTGGGCTTCAGGGTTTTATGTGCTTGTTGGTTCATGCTGGAAGATTTATAAGGCTTACTTTAGAGTTACAGGGATTTTTGAGGATCGACGCTACTCTAAAGGGACCTTTACCCAATTTCATTGTTGAGGGGTCAGGGCCCAAATTCCTTAAAGGGCGGAGGCCTTGAATTCCTTAAAGAGCGGAGGCCCACATTTCTTTGCTGAGGGGTCTAGGCCTAAGTTCCTTAAGGAGGGTGGCCTGTAATTCTTTACAAAGGGGCCAAGGCCCAATTTCCTTAAGCTGTTTGGTTGTGATTGGGGAAGGTGTTAGGCACCCCAATCACCCACCTTTTTAGGGTGGCTCCTCTAACCTAACAATATTTAAAATTTCATTAAGCAGTGAATAAAAAAAAGATTTAAGGGAACTTTTATACATGTACGCCTAATCTTTCAGGTATACGTCTGATCTTTCATAGAGTGAAAGTTCAGGTGTACTCTCTTGGTTGGGTCCCCCTTGACTTTTGGAGTCAATTCCAGATTACGGAATTCACTTAGGAGATGTACTATGGTGTTTTATATGTCTATGGGTTACTGTGAATTGCTAGACACTTGGGGACAGAAATGGATACCACTTTAATTAGGTACCCCAAAAATAATCAGGGTACACCTAAAATATAGGTATGCTTGATCTTTCACAGAATGAAAGATCAGGCGTACTGCCTTAGTTAAGTCCTTTTTGATCTTAGTGATATGTCAAGTAAACTATAGCCTCAAATGAGAGGTTTTATAGGGGCTAAGGGTTCTTTATGAGTTAGTATAGGATCAAGGGTTAATTAGAAATTTCCCATTCTAGTACGCCTGAAAGACTAGAATCGCTTGAAAATAGGGGTACTACTATGTGTTTTTCAGAAATCTAGCATCCATTTTTTAGATTTTTGAGCCATCACCTGGCGTCCACTAGCCCTAGGATTTTTCAGGGGGATGGGTGGCTACTTTAGGGAGGTCTCTGAGCAAGCCTAGCCATGTGTATGGTGGGGAGAGGTGGTGAAGGAGAGGATGGGGCCTTGGTGAGGGGTGTAGGGTTTAGGTAGGTGGTACTCAGACATCTATCCTATTCCAAATGGAGGGTGTAGGGTTTAAAAGATGTTTTAGAGGTATTTTGGGTAAAAATAGGGTTTTTTGGAATAAGCAATTATTACTTTTTTTAGATTTCTCCCCTTTACTGTCTGGGCTTACTTTTTGGGTCTTATGACTCCAAACTTCTCAAGGTTTATAAGATTTTCGCATCTCCTAGACATTCTAGTCACAATGCAACTGCCAAAATTATAATCTGAATTGGATAAGTGGGTTAAAATTGGTTCCGAATGTAACTAGACTGACTTGTACTAGTGAAGAAGGGGTAAGAGGGTAAAATTGATTTTTTAAATCTTTATACGAAAGATAGTCCTTGATATTTGTGAGCCATAGGCTCTAACTATTTACAGATCGGATGTCCAAGCCAAAAGTTATGTTTGAAACCCTAAATTATCCCAAACCTAACCTTTCATGAATTTGAGACAGGTTTTCCATGGATTTGAATGGAGTAAAATGGTGACCATGGTTGTTTAGGTCTTGGAACTGCGATGCCCTAGGGCCTAATAGGCAGATAATCCGATTCCTGGTGAATTTTTGGGAGATTTCCTAAAAAGGGTCATCTGATTGAGAAATGTACCCTGGGCTTGTGAAAGGTTAAGCCTTTAAGCTGTGCTAGGTTTATGAAAGGATTTTTTCATTTGGGTATTTATCAAAGGTCTCAAACAACCTGGAAAAATGAACCTAACCTTGAGGGATTTGGACTTCCAAAGAGTTCTCAAGGGCTTATCAAGTGTTTATGGCTGATAAAGGTAAATTTGTTGTATTTTGGGGGAAGAATGGGATGATTAGGGGGCATTGGGCACCTTATGGATTTTCTTGGGAAGATTTAGGGCTTACTAGGGTGGGGCTACTGACTGGATGAGTTTTTGATTTGTGTTAGGCCTTCAGGGATTTACCGAGGGTTCGATTTTGGAGAAAAATAATGTATTTTGAGAATGTGGGGGAAAAATGGTAACTTTTGAGCCTTTTGATCTTCAATATGAGAATTTTTATGAAGACTACAAAATCTTGGAAAAAATGGGTTTTATAGTCTTTTGAGGTGCATGGGTAAAATGGTCATTTAATAGCCCTTTGGGATTTTAATGTGGGAAGCCTTGTGATAGTTGCTAAATTCTAAATGTCTTCATTGTAGAGGATATTTTGGAAAGCTATAGAGAAAATGAGATCGAATAGGCTTTGATTTAAACTTCTGAGGGTGCAAGGGTAAAATGGTAATTTGTTAGCCTTTCGATGCTTTAATGTGGGAAGGCTTATGAAGGTTGAAAAATTCAAAATGTATTTGTTGTAGCAGAGATGTTGGAAAGTTGGGTTCAATAGGACTTAATTGGGACTTTTGAAGGTGTATGGGCAAAATGGTAATTTGTGAGCCTTTCAATGCTTCAATGTGGGAAGGCTTATGAAAGTTGAAAAATTCAAAATGTCTTTGTTGTAGAAAGAACTTTGAGAAATGAGTTCAATAGAAATTTATTGGGATTTTTGATGGTATAGGGGTAAAATGGTAATTTGTCAACCTTTCGATGCTTTAATGTGGAAAGGTTTATGAAGGTTAGCAAATTCAGGGCTGGTGAGATAATGATTCTGGATCTTCAGAATCTTAGAATGTCTTTAAGGTTTGGCTTGACTCATTTTGTGGATAGAAGTTAGATCGCGTTATTATGCTTGTGACCAGAATGTTTAGTGAGAATGCCTGCCTATCTAAAGTTCAGGGGTATCTATATTTTGGTCTTATCCCATGTTGTAATGAACCCATATGTTTCCATTTATTGACCCGAGTCAAAATTTTGGTGCTGACAGGTTGTTAAGCTCTACAAGAGCAACCTTACTTTGATATCAATTGAAATTCTATCCTAGAAGGGGGTGAATAGGATTAATTGCAATTTCTTTGATTTTATCAGTTTTCTTCAACTAACTTTACTTTCCTATTCATTATAATTCCCAATTAGCATATGTAGGATTGAACAATTAACTTATCCTTTCGAATACAGTTTAATTAATGATCAACATAATTAATACACTAAGATATTCACAAGTGCAATGATCGCAATAAACACAAAATAAAGAGACCACAAACATCCACAAGACACAGTGTTTGTAGTGGTTCGACACTAAGGCCTACATCCACTCCTAAAGCTCAATCCTAAGCTTTCTGTAATTTTATTCAAATTGAAGTATAGACAATCTAGGTAAAAATTCACACAAAAACCTTTCTACTTGTCATGCAAGTACTAACCTACACTCTTTGTCTTCGAAGAGTGCAATTCACATTCCGGTGTCTCTAGAGGAAGGGATTTAAACAACAATCAATATGATAAATACAGTTTTACCTCATATAGGTTGATGTTGCAAGATGTACTAGTTGTGGAGGCTCCTACTATGAGTTGATGTACCTTTTCTTCCACAGATTTAAACGCAGTAGAGATTGCTCCTTAATATCTTGTGAATCACCGATTTCCTTTCAACGGATAACCAAGATTGTCTCCCCTTTAAATATTCAATGTAGGAAGCATAGAGGGAGATCACACAGTGATTTTTAGCAATACAAGTGTATGAGGCAAAATTTGTTGGACAAATTACCTAGCCATTTTAAAGACTAGTTGATTATTTTTATGAGTGGTGACTAAAACTCCAAGTTTGATGAACTTGTTAATTACAGCCGTTTAACACAGCCAACCTCTGATTATCTTTAAGTCATGTATCACAAAACAAAGTTGTAATTATGTAAAAGAGAAGAAGAAGGGGAAAATAGAGACACCCTTTCGAATATATGTATCTAGATTACACTTGTTCATTCATCAACAAGTTTACCTATCTAAAATTTGATTCATCTTTAAGCTCCCTATGATATCTCCCTTTGGGAGGTTGCAGAGGTGTAATGGACGTACACTCTCCTCTTTTGGAAGAGAGGTAGCTTGTAGAACTTTAAGAGACGAATGTAGCTTGCCTTGTAATGAACCTTTAACTTCTTCAACTCTCTCGTTCTTCCTTGTAGTTATTGTTGTCTTCTATCTTTATGCATGTAGATATTTATAGGCCATAAAATGAGTTTGGAGAAGAGTCCTCATTTGAGAAGAACTTTATCTCTTCCATATCGTTTCTATTGGAATGGGATTCTTTAAATCTTATTCCAAAGTTTTAGGTGATTCTTCTATGCGAGAATCCACCTTCTTCCATCTTTTAGGCAGTTAAGGGACTCACAAGAGTCGTAGTAATCCAAAACAACCTTCCTGGGAAGAGATAAGACCAGTTTTTAGCTTCTGGTTTTCGCAGGGCGCAAGTGTGAACAATTCATTCGCACACACTTTTGGGGCGAAAGTGAATAACTAAAATCCCTTTACTTACAGTGAATAAGGATCAAAAGTTCCACTCGTCATGATTAGTGTAGTGAGTGAAACATATTTCACAGTCGTGCACACTATTTGGGTTTCAACAATTTCCCCCTTGAAAAATGCATTGTGAGTGCAACAAGGAGACTGTGAGTTTTTCGAGGCAAAAATAATGAATTTCACTTATCTCTGTCGATACACCTTCTTTATTTATTCATGAGACTTTTCAAATTCTTTATATTTTAACAAATATACTCTACGAGTATATAAGTCTCTTTATTTCTTCCTCAGCTCATCTCTTCAGAATTCATTCATAATAGAGCTTCATTCAGACTTTCCTTTCTTGAAAATGTAAGTTCTTCCTTCGTTTTGCTTTCTTTTTCACTTTCTTGTTGGATGATCATATGAGGTATGAAAGAATGCCAGTTTCTCTTTTTCTCTCTTAATTTTTTATTTCTTTTCTTGTATGAAAGAGAAAATCTTTACTGAACTAAGAAAATCATTGGAGAGGTTTCAGGATAGGAGTTTAAACCATCTGCTCCTACTTTTCGTCTTCCCTGTTTATAGCTTCAATTGTCACCCTCGGGGTGATCATCACCCTTGTAGTTCATTCGCGGCCTCTTGGTTTACCTAGTGAGTTGCCTACTTGAGTGGGATGCAAGCTGTGAATGACTTCTCCCCATTTCATTTGCGAGTTGAGTTTGAGACATTCAGTGTGCGTGAATAACGCTTTTAATTCACATTCACCCACATTTTATGCTACTTGTGGATTATTTTTCATACTGAGAAAAATCTATTTCTTATATCCTTTTTAGGTAATGGCACCCAAACAAAGGTCCTCAAGGATGTGCAGGGGTGAATCCTTTGCTCCTCCCATTGATATTCATCCTAGAAAGATGAGGCTTAGGTCCTCGACTAATCTAAGACCAACTCCTACGACAAGGGTAAATCGTAATCCTACAGTGAGGCCAGGCTATCTTATTGATCCTGTACCAATTATCATTGACTCATCAGATTATGAGGACAGTCCTACAGATATTAACTCGACCGATTTTGAGGATAACAACCCCATACCAGCAGCTACCTCATCACCAGAAACTAAATCTTTTTCGGAATCTAAACCCATTCCGGCTCCAAAGCCTGTCCTTGTCTCAAGTATTTGTATTTACTAAGAGCATGCAAGCCATTTTAAATTTTGACTTCTTTTCTCATTGTGCAGAACTTTCTTTTAAAGAAGAAGAGGTCTTGCCACTATGGGACTATAGTGAAGTGGAATTAGAGTATTTTTGCGATAATGCAAGATAGTCACGAGGAGCTTAGACTTACTTCTTGCTAGATCTCACCGAGATGGATCCTGTAGAAATAGCATTGCCATGTACTCAGGCCAGAGCCTTGTCTTGTTTGGATGACGTGGAGATGTATTTCAAGAATGCTGGAATTAGGAGGACTGTAGAGTCTCTTTTAGACTCTTTTACTACTATTGCTCAAGCCGAAGAGACTTTAAGGCTTACTCAGACCTCTCCCAATCTTGAAGCCCTCATTAAGGAATTAGAGGAGAAGATTGTTGACTTAAATTGGAACAACGCAGAGGCAACTCGCTTGAAGAGTTTTGCGAGCACAAAATTGGAGATACTAACGGAGCATTTTTATTATATCAAGATAGAATATACACGCCTTTGGCATAAGCTAAATGGTTACGTTGCCATCCTAGATGACAGTGAGGGTGCTATTGAGCATAGAAAACAACTGATTGCTTGAGCCAAAGCTATCTTGACTGCTAGACAAGAGAGAGGGAGTAATGAAACCCACCCCGAAGAGGTAGTTAAGTGGGTTGATGTTGACGCTATCCTTCAACAACAGACTCCTATCTCTGAGGCCCTCTGAGACAAGATCAGGGCTCTCATTTGATCTTCCTTATCGTGAAAGATATTTGTTTTACTCTTTCTATTCCTTTTAATATCATTAATGGACATGTAATCCCTCTTTTTTTTTTGGCATTATCAATGAATCATCTTTTCTTTTCGTATCTCCAGAATTTCTGGGTTCATGATTATAACAGTCGAAACTTCATATTTCATCCCAACTTGCTTACTTTTACTTGTTAAATCCTTTTAGACTAAGCAAAATGGTCTTGAATGTTGTGTACTTCAAATAACCTGTACCTTTACAAAATTTAAATCTGACCATTTTCACTTCTCAGAGATTGGGCATCTTGCCAAAAGTAGGCAGGAATCACGACCACCTTGTTTTTTGCTATCCAAAAGAAAAACTATTGATCTTGGTTGTGGCGAATGAAAACCATTTTTATCATTTGCTGATTATATAGTGGCAAATGAGGAATTAATTTATCATTTACTCACTAATATGTGGTGAATGGAATTTTAATTTTTCATTCACACACAATTTCTAGATTTGCGTTCTTCGAGAGTTTATGAGGATTGATGGCGCACGTCTCTTCACTTACTTGCACATGGAGGAGAAATGACGCTTTTACCCTATCAATAGGTGTGCTCTTTCAAATCCCTTGTGTTCTGACCAAATTACCCCCATGGGTATATAAAGATTGCTTTCGTCCTCCTTGGCCATTCTAATTTCTACCATTATTGACTGCATGAAGCTTTCACCCCTTTCTTTTTTCTACATCAAATTTCTGATTTCAAAATGCAAATCTAGAAATTGTGGGAGAGGTGGCATGGATCGGCCGCAACTATATAGGCTCTTCTTCCTTCTCAATTAGAGGAAGGAAATGGGAGGCTATCATCGAGCATTGCCTTAACCATTACCGTGTGGAGATAGATGTTGTTGGAATGATCGAAGAACTACGTGGTTCCATTGGAAACTTCGATAAGCATCATGTGATGGTGGTAGAGGCAATTTCAAGGTGGTGCCCTGACACTAACACTTTTCTATGTCAATATGGCAAGTTGGGGATCTCGTTATGGGAATTCATTAGCGTAAGCCACTTACCTTTTGAGGGCAGGTTAATGGAAGAGTATGTTCTCTTCAATAAGCATTTCGAGATGCTTTCCACTACATGTCAGAGATTATTTCAGATATTTTCCGAGTTCAATGATGTAAGCATTTCATATGACAGCTAGCTTAGTAGCATTTTCTAGGGTCCTTTGGGTATGTCTGCTAGGGGTAAACCTCTACCATAGACCAATGATAATGTCCGATGAAGTGTCGATCTTGACAGCCTTGCTTTCTTAGCTGGGTTATATGCAGCCTTTTTGAGTGGATAAGCTCTCCCAAGCAATATGGGTGAACGTATTTGCCCTGGTATGTTCATTGTTGCCTCTAATCTTGCTGACGGGATATGCATGATGATATGCTTATATTTTCTCATCATTTCATATCCTTTAGTCTTTATTTTTTTACTTGTTTTCTCTTTGTTTTATTAGTTCTTATCTTAATTTTCTTCACTTTATTTAAATTGAACAGGAAATG
>JAOXJP010216173.1:0-11788 GCA_025762735.1 Platanus orientalis
ATCTTAGAGATTCATATGATGATCATGGGAAAGCATATGTAGATATGTGGTTGTTTAAATGAACTTTACTAATTTCTCTGTTCAAGAATGGTAAACTTCTTTTAGTACTAACCTTTGTCCACTTTCCTTAGCAACTTGAATTGTTGGGGTAGGAGCTTCACTAATACTAAGTCCCCAATCTCATATTTCATCGTCCTCCTTTTTGCATCTGCCTATTTCTTCATCTTCTTGGCAGTTTTTTAAAGATAACTCTTTTCCACTCTGTGTTTTCTTGCCAACCATAGGCAAACTTGTAGGCAGCTAGGATCGTCCCTATATAGCTTGTCAAGACTGTGTGTGTGGTAATAGGCTGCTTCCCCTTTGCAAGCTCAAATGAGTTGTGGTGGGTGGACTTGAACCTCTATAAGTTGTATAAGAACTAAGACACATCAAACAACTTTACCTAATCCCTCTAATTGGCACTCACAAAGTGCCTCAAGTATAGTTCTAGGAGTGCATTGACATACTCTGTCTATCCATTCATCTAGGGAGGGCAACTTATAGAGAAGTGGAGGTCAGAATCCAACAACTTAAAGAGTGCGATCTAAAACCTTCCTATGAATCATGGATCCCAATCGCTAACGAAGCTTCTTGATATGCCCCAATACTTCACCAAATTCTTCATGAATAGGCATGATGCATCTTCTGTTGTGTAATCTGTTGGGGCTAGGATGAATGTGTCATATTTGGAGAGTCTATCCACTACTACCATGATGGACCCGTATCCCTCTGACTTAGGCAATGCCAAGATGAGGTTCTTTCCCATGACCTCTCTAGAATATGTAGGGGTTTCAATAATCCCCTGGGGTGTTTTTGTTCCACTTTGTCTTGTTGGCATACAAGACAAGTCCGAACATAGGCCTTTATGTCATCTCTCATCGAGGCTAGTAGTATGCTACCTCCACTACTGCCAAAGTGTGTCATTGTCCTGGGTGTCCTGCCCACCTAGTGTCATAACACTCCATTAATTCTTTCCATGGGTTTCCCCATTTTGGCATGTAAAACCGATCTTCTTTAATTTAGAGGAGGTCATCCTGTACCCAAACTTGTTTTGTCTTTCCTTCTTGGACCATCTCAATTAGGCCTTTAGCAACGACATCATGTTCTATGCCTTCTTTGATAGTAGTAAGTAGGGTCCCTTGTAATTGATTAACTGCAGCTAGCCACTCCAGCCTTAGTGAGGCTAACTCAGCCTTGCGACTACGGGCATCAACCACTTAGTTAATTCTTCTTGGCTTGTACTCCATTACCATGTCAAACTCATCCAGGAAGTCTTTCCACCTCTCTTACTTAGGACTTAGTTATTCTTTTGCACCTGAAAGTAATTAGTGGCCACATTATTTGTATTGACCCCTAACCACGATCCTAACAAATAGTTCCTATAAGTCCTTAGGCAATGGAGCACAATGATCATCTCTTTTTTCTTGGACCATAAACCTCCTCTATACATCACTTAAATTTGGGCTCTTATAAGCAATGTGATGCCCCTCTTACATTAGCACCCCTCCAATGGCATAGTTGGAGGCATCCGTGTGCATGGTATGGCAACTGATGATCCGGGGACAGAGTACTAGATCCTCCATTAGGGCCTTCTTTAAGCTATCAAAGGTTTGTTGGCTCTTCCTTATCCACTACCACCCATTATCCTTCTTCAACAGATCTGTTAATGGTGTTGGCCTTGCCAATTACCCCTTAATGAACCACTGGTAGTAGTTTGTAAGAGCTATATGTACATGCAATTGGCAATCCCATAGACAAAAGGTTTGTGATTTGTAAGTTGGGTTATTGTATGTATTTGTACATTTCCAAGCCTAGAGAAGACCATGTGGAGCAAGGCAAAGTTATAAAGGATCAACCATTATCAGTCTACCTCCTAACCTTTCCAAACAAGGTAAAAAGGAAAGTTCACTAACTCATATTGTCTTGCCCTGAACCTGGACTTGGATAATATCTGTATACACCCTAGATTTGAATTGTTAACATTATGGTCTTTGTTCCATATTCACATAATTCCATTCATGATAATGTGTGGTAGAAACATAAAACCATTTAACCATAGAGGTTCCATCCATTCATATAACTACACAGTGGAAAATAGCAATCTAATCATAAAACCGTGGAAGCAATAATCACATGCTTCCAAATGGGAACATAAATCTTTGTCCATACTACACTATCACATAATCCATCATGACAAATTATTACATTATTCCAAAAGAAACAAGGTCCATAAGAATCAAAACATGAAATTCTCTTCATTCCTCTAACTCCACCTTGTAAATGAGATACCTCCCTTATCGCGACTCCAAACTCTATATCTTTCGGGGCTATAGATTTTGGATTCGAACATTAAATGCATATCATGTCCTAAGCATATTTGTATTTGTAATTTGCTGAAGTATATGTATTTTCTCTTTTTTTCATTCATTCATTTACATATTACCATACATCCATCTATTCATTCACATAGCAGTGGAAGTCTTTTTTTCATTCACCATTGAACCATTCCAATTGCATAGGTCTGACTTAAATATAAATATCTTTATTGAATCAAACTAGTAAACCATAATTGAAACAAAAATATGATTACAACTTTTTTCAAACTAAAATAAACTAACATAATTCAATTAAAACTAAATTCTATCTACAAAATCAAATAACTAAGTCAAATACTCCAAAGTATGCTCTTCATCATCTATGGGTTCCAAAGTGTCATGCTCCTCATCTGAAAAATAGATGTCAACACAATTAGTGTGACTGGACTAGTATATTGCATAATTATACCATGAACCAAACAGTGGGTCAAACATAGGATATGAATATTTTATAAATAAATAAACTAATAATAATGATAGTTCAAAAGCTAATGTACATATATCAAACTAACTATATAGTTGAGAATAAAAATTTGAGTACTAAAACTAGCATTCTAATAAGCAAACCAAAGCTGAAACAGAGCAGTTTCAAAATTAGGTTTTTACATGTACATATGCATACTTTTTCTTGATCTTTGTCATGTTTTAAAATTAAAAACTAGAATTTTTCATCTTTCATTCTTATCTTAACTTTTTCATATATTCCTTCTTTCTTTACAAAGCTTCCCATTACCGAGGAAGACTTGTACACCAATTATAACCACCCGGTGTTTGGGTCAAAGATCACCATATAAACCTCTCGGTGATGGGGATAGAGGAACCATTATTTAACCACCTGAAACAAGGTTAGAGGAACCATTTAACTTAATAGAGTAAGGGCACACATATACAAAGATCCAGTTTAGGCCTGGATTTGACCCCATCAAACATCCCTTTGATGGCAAGGGGTCTTCAATTTAAATCTTTCACTTTTAACATTAATGGCTTCCATAACTTTTAGAACATAATAAAAAATATAAGTGTATCTTTCTACATCACACTCATATTAAACATAACTTTCAGAATTTTAGAATGTTTATTTCATTATCTTCATTCTTTATTGATTTCTCATGGTTTAATCCATAAAATTTTTCATTATTTACTGCAGAATAAAGTTAAGAACATGTTAAACATCTTACATATCATAATATTATGGAATTTGAAGCAAAAAAGTCAAAAAATCATAAGTTTGACCCAATCTAGGCAATTCTAAGAGTATTCAAAACTGACTTTTCCTATTCTAAAACATTAAATTAATGCTACAGTATATATATTACAAATTTTTGATACTTTACAACTTTTACTTATAACTTATACATGTTTTACTATCATACTTTTGAAAACAAGTACTTTCCTAAATTTTTCTTAAAAAAAAAAAAACCAGAGAAAAACTTCATGAAAATTTATTGTAAATCATCAAACTTGAAAACCAAATAAAAATCTATGAACCTAAGATGAAAAACATGACATAATGTGATCATGATACTTACAGGTTGCAGAGATTAAAACTCAAAAGCACTTGCTCTTTAACTTTGCAAAAATCCTAGAAAATTTCTCCAAATCCTTCAACCTCTTCTCTTTGATCTTCCTTGAGTGTTCTAGGGCTCTTACTTATGCAAAACTAGGGTTTATGGTCGATTTTAGATCATTCTTATAAAGATAGGAGGTGTCCAAATCAAATTTGAAAAATTTCCCATTCAAAACTTAAAAAAAAACACTATTTTTGAATTTAATTACGATTTTTGAGTATTTTGAGTTATTTATGATTTTGCCATTGGATTAAAATGGTTCTAACTTTCTCTATAGGACTTTGTTTTTTGAACCGTTTGTTGTGTTGGACTCTAGACTTCAAGAAATTTCTTTTAAAATAATTTTCATAACTAAAATCTCAATTTTATTATTTTTCATCTAATTTCAAAAATTCTTCCCTGTTTTATTCAATCATATAGACATAAAAATAATGAAAATACATAAGGAAAATCTAAGGTATTACATTCTCTCCCCCTTAAAATAAATTTCATCATTGGAATTCAATGTACCTTGGTTTAGAATAGGTTTGGATATTTCTCTTTCATCCCAGTTTCTCCTTTCCAGGTTACTTCTTTAACAACATGATTCCTTCATAGCACCTTCACATAAGGTACCACCTTAAATCTTAGCACTTGTTCCTTTTGGTCTAAGATTTGCACCAGTTTCTCTTCATATGATACATTGTCCTAGAATTGCAAAGGTTCATGCTCTATCACATGAGTAGGATCATACGCACACTTCCTTAACATAGATATAAGAAAGGTCCTATACACATGAGCTAATTCCAGTGGCAAGGCACTCATATGCAACATATCTAACCTTTTTTAGCACTTCGAAATGTCCAATGTACTTGGGGTTCAAATTTTCTTTCTTCCCAAATCTCATTACTCTATTGGTTAGTGAGATTTTCAAAAATACGTGGTCTCTAACTTGAAATTCCAACTCTTTTCTTCTTTGATCTGTATAACTCTTCTAGAAACTTTGTGTAGTAAGTAATTTTTCTTGAATTATAAGAATCTTCTTCGTAATAACTTAGACTATCTCCAGTCCAAGCATCTTTCTATCACCTACTTCAGACCAATAGATGGGAGCTTGGCACTTCCTTCCATATAGTGCCAAAAAAGGTGCCATTTGAATGTTAATCTAATAGCTATCGTTGTAGGGAAACTCAATCAAAGGCAGGTGTACATCCCAACTTTCTTTTAACTCAATAACTTATGCTCTCAGCATGTCCTCTAATGTCTAAATGGTCATCTCAGATTATCCATCTATTTAGGGATGAAACGCTGTGCTGAAATTTAACTTAGTCCCCATAGCCTATTGTAGGCTCTTCCAAAACCAAGAAGTAAACCATGGATCTCTATTAGATACAATCCCAACAAAGATACCATGAAGTTTCAGGATCTCATGAATGTACAACTTGGCTAACTTATCTAGTGGAGAGTTTACTTGAATAGGTAGAAAGTGGGCAGACTTGGTCAACTGGTCTACAATCACCCAAATAGCATAAAATCCTCTTTTGATTTTGGGTAAACCTATGACAAAGTCTATGGCAATGCGTTCTCATTTCCATTCAGGTATTTGCAAAGATTGCAAAATTCCTTATGGCTTTGATGTTTAGCCTTCATAAGTTGACATATCAAACACTTGGAGACAAATTCAGAAATGTCTCTCTTTGTGTTGTTCCACATGTAGTGCTCTTTCTAATCCCTATACATCTTGGTGTTGCCAAGATGTACAACATATACAGTACCATGTGTCTCTTCCATGATTTATCGTTTCAAGTTTTCATTATTAGGCACATATAATCTTCCTTGATGTCACAAGGAATTGTCACTTCTAACCACAAATTTTGTCTGCTTTCCTTCTTTAACTTCAATTTTTAGCTTCAACATGTTTAGATCAAAATCTTAGGTAGCTTTTACTTGGTCATATAGGACTGGTTGCACTCTTAGTTGTGCCATAAGACATGTCAATTCACTAGTAAACTTGTGACTTAACATGTCAGCCACAACATTTGCTTTACCAAGATGATATAATATAGTGCAATCATAGTCCTTGATAAACTCAAGCCATCTTATTTGCCTCAAGTTGAGGTCCTTCTATGAGAATAAGTACTTCAAGCTTTTATGATCAGTGTATATCTCACACTTCTCACCATATAAGTAATGCCTCCAAATCTTTAGTGCAAAAACTACCGTAGCCAGCTCCAAGTCATGTGTTGGGTAGTTCACTTCATGAGGCTTCAATTGTCTTGATGCATAAGAAATTACTTTCCTATGTTACATCAACACACATCCCAAGCCTTTCCTAGAGGCGTCACTGTATATAAAAAATCATTATGATCCCAAAGGTAATGTCAAAACAAGAGCGGATGTCAAACGGCTCTTCAACTCTTGAAAACTCTTCTCATAAGCATTAGTCCATTCACATCTCTTATTTAGTTCAGTCAATGGTCCAGCTATACTAGAGAATCCCTTAATGAATCTCCTGTAGTATCCATCCAAACCCATGAATCAACCATAGCCTCAACCTTCTTAGGATCAACATATATGTCATCCTTTGAGATTACATGTCTCAAGAAAATCACCATGTCTAGCTAAAACTCACACTTCCTGAATTTGGCATAGAGCTTGTGATCTCTCAATGTCTGTAATGCAATCTTAAGATGTTTTTCATGTTTTGCCTCATCTTTGAAATAAACCAGGATATCATCTGCATACACAATTACAAATTGGTCCAAGTAAGGTCTGAAAACCCAGTTCATCAAATCCATGAATGCCGCCAATGAGTTGGTTAACCCGAATGACATGACCAAGAATTTATAGTGTACATATCTGGTATGGAATGCTGTCTTGGGAATGTCATCTTTCTTTATTTTGAGTTGATGGTATCCTAATCTTTGGTCAATCTTGGAAAATACACAAGCACTTTGAAGTTGATTAAACAAGTCATCACTTCTAGGTAGTGGATACTTGTTTTTAATAGTCACCTTGTTCAATTGCCTGTAATCAATGTATAGTCTTAAAGACCCATCCTTCTTGATAAATAGTACAAGTGCTCCCCATGGTGAAACACTAGGACATACAAATCCTATATCAATCAACTCTTGTAACTGGGCCTTGAGCTCTTCCAATTCTTTCGATGCTATAGATATGGGTTGCATACCCTCAACCAAGTCAATAGCAAACTCAATCTCCCTATTAGGCGGTAGTCTAGTAAGTCTTCTAGAAATACAACTTCAAAGACTTTCACTATTGGCACATCTTGAAGCTTAACTTTCCCTTCTTGGTCACTTATGATGTAGTCTAGATATCCTAACCCATCCTTACTCATCAACCTTTCATCTTTGAGATCTGAAATCAACTTAGGGAAATGCCAAGTTCCTTTAAATTTTAAGTTTGTCTCATTGGGTAAGTCAAAAGTGACTTTCTTGTTAAAATAATCCACATTAACATGATGTGTGGATAGCCAATTCATGCCAAGTATGATATTGAAGTCTCCAAGACTTAACACAATCAGATCCGTCAACAATTCCCTATTCCCAATCATGATAGAGCATGATTTGTATACCCATCTAGTTGTCATACTTTTTCCCAATGGTGTAGATATGCAAAGATTAAAGTCCATCAATGTAAGAAAGATATCTAAGTGTGATGCATGGTGTTTAGCAATAAAGGAATGTGTGGATCTAGGATTAATCAAAATTTTATCCTGAATAGTAGAAAAAAGAATGATACATGTCACCATTGTATTGGAAGCATCAGCCTCCCTCTCAGTCAGTGCAAAAAAGTGGCCTTACACCTTCTAACTTGGCTTTCCATCAGTAGTAGAGGAATTCTTCATCAATGGGTAGTCCTTGATTATGTGTCATTTCTTCCCACAATGAAAACATGCCCCGATTTCTTTATAGCATGGTCCCCAATGTGTCTTCCCACATGTGGGGTAAGCCTGCGGTGTGCCTTAAGTCTCCGTGACAGTTTTCTTCTTCACCACCTTGGTGTTTTTAGAAACTCTCGTAGGTGGTTCTTGGACAGTTATCTTTTTGTTGTTTTTCTCTCTAAGCTTCTGTAGTGCCTCACATTCTCTCTCCACAACCATGATGGTTTTAGACACATCAGCAAAAGTCTTTAAGCGCAAGGCAGATAAACAATCTCTAAGGTGAGGGTAGAGTCCCATCTAGAACTTCTTTGCCTTCCTCTCCTTATCAGATACAATGTGTGGGGAAAAGTGGACTAGCACCATAATCTTTGCTTTGTATTGCAGAACAATCCAGTTTCCTTGCATAAGCTCCATAAATTCCATCTCCTTCTAATCTCTCATGCTTTGGGGAAAGTAGTAATCCCTAAAAGCCTTTAGGAAGACTCTCCAAGTGATTGGTTCATCTTCCTTGAGGTGTAGAGTTTCCCTAGCGGCTCTCCACCAATGTTTCGCTTCTCCCTTTAGCATGAAGATTGTATAGGAATCCTTTGACACTTTAGTGTAACCTATCACATCAAAAATACTCTCCATTTGCATCAGCCAAGCCTCTGCCTCAAGGGGGTCAGTTATGCCTCTAAAATTAGATGGTCTCATTCTCCTAAACTGTTCTAGGGCATGGGTGCCATTGTTCTCATGTCGGTCTCTAGCAATAAATTAGGCCCTAATGACCTCAACCAACTCTCTAACAATCTAAAGTGTACCAACCGAATCAATAGATTGGTTATCCTAGGTGTAGTTCTCAGAAATCCTATGAGGTGGTGCCATATCTCACCTAAAATAAAAACAACTAAAGGTCAAATCCTCAAGTAATCCTCAAATATGTCAAACCATATCACATCATATCGTATAATCATAAAAAAATCACGGTTTGATGATTTTTAAGGTTTACATGCTAAGTTTTCTAAGTTGTTTGACTCTACGTTTTGTCTACTAGACATCTAAACCTAGAGCTCTGATACCACCTCTGTTGTGACCCCAAACTCTATACCTTTCGGGGCTATAGAATTTGGATTCAGACATTAAATGCATATCATATCCTGAGTATATCTATACTTATAACCTGTTGAAATAGTGAAAGTCTTTTTGTCATTCACCATTGAACCATTCTAATCTCATAGGTTTAACTTAAATATAAATCTCTTTATTGAATCAAACTAGCAAACCATAATTGAAATAAAAATATGGTTACAACTCTTTTTAAACTGAAATAAACTAACATAATTCAACTAAAACTAAAGTCTGTCCACAAAATCAAATAACTAAGTTAACTACTCCAAAATATGCTCTCCATCATCTATGGGTTCCAATGTGTAATTCTCCTCATTTGAAAAATAGATGCCAACTCAATTAGTGTGATAGGACTAGTACGTAGCATAATCACATCATGAACCGAATAATGGATCAAACATAAGACATGAATCTTTCATAAAGAGAAAAAAACTAATAATAATGGCTACTAAAACTAACTTTACAAATATCAAACTAACTTTACAGTTGAAAATAAAAATATGACTACTAAAACTAACATCTAACAAGCAAACCAAAGCTGAAGTAGATCAGTTTAAAAATCAGGTTTTTGCATGTACATATGCATACTTTTTCTTGATCTTTGTTAGTTTAAAAATCTGTGTCTCCGACGAGTGTGCACTACCTTCGGTGTCTTCGGTAAAGGTTGTCAAGCTTCTGGTATCTCCGATGGAAGAAAAGCAATAGTAAAAATGAATATGAATGCAAATGAATGCAAAGTCAAGAAAATATTATTACCATATGGTTGATGTTGCTAGTTGCTCAATATGTGAAATGCTCCTTGTTGAGCTGATGTGCCTTAGCTACCCACAAGCTCTAAGTACTTGGCTCTAGTGCTCATTGAGCTCAGCCAAAGGTGAGTTCCTCTTAGGAAAGTGCTCACCACAACCTCTCCTCAATAGTAGAAGTGATGCTCAATAGGAGAGAAAGAATAGGAGAGAGTAATGTAGAATGCTAGCTACTAAAGCTTAAGAATTTGTAGGCAATGGAGGTTTGCACAGTGAATAGGTCTCTTAAAGTAGTATGCCCCTTAGCTCTCTCAAAAACTAACTTGGAGTATTGGAGTACTACTTACCCTAAAGGGAAAAGTCCCTTTTATAGTGGGGAGGAGTATCCATGGCCTTAGGATAGGCATATGGAAATTAGAGAATCATTTTAGGCCTTTAGATGAACCAAAACAGGTTTTAAATGTTAAAAATATCCCCTAAATTTTTGAAAATTTTTTTCTCCAAAATTTCCCTCCAAACTGATTTGGGGTTTCATAATCAGTTCGGCTTCTGGGAATTTTTCTAAACTCTTACTGCAATCGATTTAGGCCTATGGGTTTTGGCCTCAGGTGTAAAAAACTAAGATGTAAAATCATACTACAACCGATTGCGAGTTTCGCAATCGGTTTCGACTGAGATTTTTATTTGGGTTGCTTTCTTTGAGCTATCCTTGGGCATTCTTGGGGACCCTAAACCATGTCTAGGATTATTTTTAGACACACAATATGATATGCATGCATGATATATACCTTCCTTGGTGTGCCTCTTCTTGGTGCTCTTCCTTGGCCTTTGGTCATTCGTAGCTCCATGATATGAACTTGTGAGCTCACATAGAACACTTACAAGACTCCTAGCACTATCCTTGTGCCCAACACATGCCCATTGGATTGACATACATCAACAAAAAGCTTGAAGAAGTCCAAGAAAATGTAAGCTTGGGAGACTCATTAAAGCTTTCTGTCAAAGGTAAGGGAAAGATTAAAATTTATCAAAAAGATGGTATGCCAAGTTATATTTCTGATGTGTATTATGTTCCCAACATGAAAAGAAAAATTCTAGTATTGGGAAACTCTTAGAAAAAGGTATGTAATACACATGGAAAATTTCTCTTTTATTAAGAGATGTGAATGGGAGACATAGTGCACAAATTCAAATGGGGAATAATCGCATGTTCTCGCTCAATTTGAACACAAGTATTGAAAAGTGTTTCTTTAGACTGCTAAATGATGAGTCATGGAAATGGCATCTTCTTTTTGCATATATTAACATTAGTGGGCTTAGGTTAATATCCACTACAAGCATGGTGTATGATTTTCCAATTATTAAAAGTTCTAAACATGTGTGTGAGGCATGCATACTTGACAAGCAACAAAGAAACTCTTTTCCAGTCGAAAAATCATGGAGATAAAAGTCACCATTATAGCAAATACAAAAAAAATATTTGTGGACCATTGGAGCAAGTATCCCTTGGAGGTAATAAGTACTTCATACATTATTTGATGGTTTCAATAAAAAGTTTTTGGGTGTCAACACCCAAATTTTGACTCGGGTTATGTGATAGCTTGAGGATAGCATAACAACAACTAGGCATCAAGACTTTAAGCACCCTTGGTTTAGGAAGAGATATCCTGGACTCTAGGAGGTTAGGCATTCCCAAAGAGGTTTTTTCAGATACTTCAGTCGCAAATGAATCAGTCAAAGCACCCTATTACAGCCCAAAATATACTATTTCAGGACAAACCCTAATTCCATTCAAAAGCACCAACAGGACTTTGAGGGTCCACATTTTAGAATCCCATTCATACCATCAATAATTTTTCCACCTCCCATAAGCCTTTCTCCAATAAAGAATCACAGATAGAAAAATTACCATTTTTCCCTTTTGCCTTCAAAGGCTCAATACTCATTATCTATCATCTAGATCACTAAATTTCTCTGCCTACATAAGTCTTCTTGCCATGAAGCATCATAGATAAAGAATTCACATTTTCACCTTTTTTTACTTGCGGGCAAAAAATTACCATTTTACCC
>JAOXJP010216184.1:0-11788 GCA_025762735.1 Platanus orientalis
TTAGAGCATTAACTAGTTTTGGCTCAATACATTATTTGAATGAATATTGTGTGCACTTGATATGTATGTTTTTGCTACTATTTACATGGTCATCTTGTGTGAAATCATAGCATGCTTTAGATATTGTTTTATTCCTCATAATAATATTCTTTAATACCATTTGGTTCTATTGATTCAAGCCATTGTCCCATCTTTACATAGGCTAAATATTGTTCTCTATTATATACCCTTGAGTTGTTTAAGGCACTTTCTTTGTAGATATGTTGCTAACTTTCTTGTTTTATTTAATTACATAAGAAGCACTAAAACGGGTACGCTCCTTAACTTAATCCTCATGATTTATTTACATTCCCTAAGGTAGAAGATTATTTTAATTGTAAACCATTTTATATGCAGGAGATATCTAGAGACCATAGTTGCAAGGTGATAGTGTAACTGAACTAGTTATTAAGCCTTTTGCAAAGTGGTAAATGGTATATCAACATACCTAAAATAACTATCTTATTTGATCGGTGACTTGATATTGTGGACTTTGGGTTATGTATTATATTTGGATAACTTGATTCACTTCTTTTAATTTGTATAGATGTGTGTGAGAGAGAGGAATGTGAATGGTATATGGATACGGAGCTGTCGGGTGGTACAGTGATGATGTGATGGACGAATGATATATTTGGAGTGCTTTTGTTGATATGTGAACTATTAGGTTATTGAAGAAAGTGACATGAAAATGACTATTCATCCCTAGGGGTCCATATTACAGCCGTTATGCTGCCAAAATTTTGGCAGTAATGGCATGTGGATTCTCTGCCTAATCTCAATAAAATGACATAAAAGACAATGAGTGAGACCAATAAACTGATAAATCAAGTTGACCATTAGACTGTAACGGGTTTAGAATAGGTAACCGCGAAAGCGGATGAGGTGGGGTGTCTAACACATTTCCCAACTCATAAACGAACAACTTACCTAAGAATCTCTGGGAATTGACCAGTTTAAATGTGGAGTCAAACATTTCAAATCATTTTCAAAACTAAAACTTTTTTTTTCAAAACTGATGTCCAGTCACATCATTAAAAAGACTGGTGGCAACTCCAAAACATTGTGGGATTTTCCTGTGATAGGCAAATCTCTTTTCAAAGAGATTTAGCCATCGTGCAAAAATCGAGGCCCACACCCATATTATTATTCAAGGCTTGGGCTAATTGACCTTAGCCTGGTCTAACTCTTCCCAATGTGTAGCCATAATCTCATGTGCCTCCATTATAGCGATGAAAACCATCTTCTTATGTACACATTTAAATCACATCAAAGTAGTAGAACACACCATACGATATATTTTGCAACATGTGCCTCTCCATAAAAGATGACATGGTATGGCATTTCTAAGGGAGAGGCCGGGGTTTCAAACCTCATGGGCATCAATTCCATAAAAGATGGTATTGTTGTCTGCCTCCTCCCAACCCTTCACCTAGCAAGTGCTAGTGTGGGGTTGTTGATGCAATAGAGGGCTGGCCCTAAATAATAAAAAAAAAATGATGATGATGAAGAAGATCTATCTTGTAATATCTAGTGTTATAAACACTAGCCTAACTAAATATGTGAAAAATATAAGGAAATTTGGTTATCCTTCCATATATTGCATTGTTCATAATAAATATACAATGTTGTTAGTTCTAAACAAATATAGATCACATGTGCTCTCCATTAGAATTCTAGGCATACGTTTCTATGGTGACACGTTTCTATGGTGACAGTCCGTAACAATTGTACGAATGTCAATTGCTTAACTAGGTTTGAGAAATCTATCTCTATGTTTGTTGAACCTTTAGTTAATGATATATAGTTGTTGTGAAATGCCAATGGTTTTGGTCTAGGTTCATCGAACCTTTGATAAATATTTCATAACCGTTTAATAACTCCAATTAAATAGCATTATCGTTTCGCAATTGACAAATAAATGGTTTTATCTTCTTTTATTTTTATTTTTTCTAATATATATATATGGGAAATGCTAATGTGCATAGTAGTTTGGGCACACTAGCATCGTGCCCGCATTCATGTTTACATAATTTATCATTTTTTATCACATGTTTTAAATATACAAGAGAGGCATTAAAGTCATTTGAAAGAAAGTTGAATAGCAGAGAGAAAGGGATTTGAACGTGGTGGAGAAGTGGGGAGAGAGAATAACATGTGATCAAAGGGAAACTTTCTCACTCCTCCATCGTTCTTCCTTCCATTGTCATTAAAGAAAAAAGATATACAGATTCAAGATGGAGATCTTGCTGTAAAGAACTTTCTTCTTTCATTTCCCTTTTTTATGCTATAAGTTTCTTTGTTTTATTTTATTTTTATTTCTTATTTCATCTCTTCTTGTCTTTACTGTCAAGATCTAGTTGCAAAAGAGTTTGGCATGAAGGGTATTTCAAAAGAAAGGGCAGCGGAATGAACGGATGGCAACACTTCCCGCTTCTTCACCATTTCATCTAATCCTTGTGTCTTTTCTTCTCTTCTTCCTCATTCTCAACCCAAAATTTATTTTTTCTATCTTTAGTCTTAATTGAATGCTTTACAAGGCTTCCAATACATGAAAACAAAATACCGGAATGCATTTATCCCTACTTCTCAAATCTAAGAAGTGCAAACTTTTAATCTGCTTCTCAAGACTGTTCACTTCATGGATATAATTTTCAATGATAGCTGCTATGATTACTTCTACCCTCAGCTTAAAATGGTTTTCCAAAAAAAAATGCATTCATAAGTGAGGAAATCTTTTTTTATAGTTTCAAGTAGAGGGTCTGCGAAAATTTCATAAATAATTTCCGTAAACTCATCAATGGGGGACATAAAGTTGATATTTCATAAATCTTAACTCATTCTAAATTAGGGGCCTGTGGCCGGTAGTAGAACTCCGATTGGTAGATATAAAGAAATAAAATAATATGTAACGTGGCCAACCCAACACACGTTATTGGGTTACATGCGAGGTGGCTGGGCTTGCATAAGAAGAGGCGGAGCTGCATGGAGACGTGGAAGATGTTGGCAAGAGTAGTTTAGGCATGTAGGACATGGAATCCTCTTATGATAGGAGAGATCTCATGAGAATAAGTAGGTTGAGTTAAGTTAGGAGAGTAGGATTGGTCAATAGTTTGTTTGTGTTTTGTAGGTAGGATAACATGTTTTGTTATCAACGTGTGAAGCTTTCCTTTATATTCTCCTACATCTTAGTATTCTCCTACATACCAAGTTAAGAGAGTAGGATTGGGCCAGCAGTTGTGGGTCAAACCCTTTATATTCTCCTACATCTTAGGAGAAGAAAATCTTTATTAATGCATAAACCACAGGCTGAGAGCCATCTTGATTCGTCAGTTCATCTCTAGGAGGCAGGGTCCCTCGAAGGCCCATTTGTTAATCCCTAAACAGTTCAAATCATAACATTGGTATCAGAGCAGGGAGTTCTTGCTATGGCTAATGGATCCAAGCTTACTAAGATGGAAGAGCTCCTCCATGCTCAAGGGCAGCAACTACTTGAGCAAGCCACAATGCTTTAAGATGTCTTTCAATGGTTTACCAATATAGACACTAGATTGGGGAATATTTCATAAGGCTAGAACGTCGAAAAGGGAGAAATCTTATGAGCACACCTTTATGGTAAGTGCACAGTGACAGGGAGTGAAGAGAATGCTAACTCCTTCACCATTCAGTCCACTCGTTTGGATTTTCCTAGGTTTGAAGGGCATGACCCTTCAAACTGGCTGTACCATGCCGAGTAGTTCTTCATGCACCAACAAATGCCATGCCGAACACCCAAAAGTTGTTGTTGGCATCTTTCCACCTAGAGGGCAAGGCCCTTCAATAGTATCGATGGGCTAAGCGCTCCGGTGCAATCTCCCATTTGGAGGATTTTTCGTAGGCCTTGTTCACCTAGTTTGGTCCAAGCCAATACAAGGACCCTACAGCCCTTCTAGCTAAACTGAGACAAAACACCACCATCAAGCAATATTAGACACACTTTGAAGAAATCGCCAACTGGACAAAAGGGTTGAATGAGGCATTCATGGTGAGCTGCTTCGTCGGAGGGTTACGCGAAGACATTTATCTAAGCGTACAAATGTTAAAACCCATGACCATCTCAAACACCATTGGGCTGGCCTGGATGCAAGAAGAGAAAATCACATCCAGAAAGAAGAAGAGTTGGGGAGAACCAAGCCAAGCCGCTCCAACCGCAGGACACAAGACCACCATCCTGAGTGTGAAGTGCCTAACACCCATGGAGATGAAGGAGAGGCGAGAAAAAGGTCTATGCCACAATTGCGAAGAAAAATTTGCACTAGGCCACAAATGTAAGACACAACGCATCTACTTGATGGAGGGCTCTTGGCTCGAAAACAATGACCCAAAGGAGGAAGAGAACAAACCTAACGAAGATAAGGAAGATGAGCTTGAGTTTGATGCCACAAGATGAGTCTCTTTGTATGTCGTGTTGGGAGGAGCCACACCACAAACCATGAAAGTCAAGGGTAGTATCAACCATGTTCCGATAGTCATTCTCATCGACTCCGGGAGCACACACAACTTCATCAACCCATATATAGCCAAGAGGGGCCACCTAACCATCCATGAAGACGTGAAACTTAGTGTAACCATGGCCAATGGTGAACAAGTTCCTTGTCAAGGGAAGTGTAGCAGAGCAAAGGTAAAAACCCAAGGCATCAAGATTGTGGATGACTTCTTTGTGCTAAAGTTGGGAGGCTGTGAGGCAGTCTTGGGGGTTCAGTGGTTGGTCCGCCTAGGTCCCATCACATGGGATTTTGCTAACTTTCCTTGAGTTTCCAGCAAGGTAGCATGACCCATCTCCTAAAAGGGAAATCAAAAGTCGGGCTGGAGGTGATACTGAGCAAGAAAATCAACTTAGCCACGTTGAGCCTTCACTGTTGTTACCTACTATCCATGGAAGGCGTGTCAGGCCCAAGTCGACCCACTCTTGAATCTGTTGTGTTCAACAGCCTGCTGCATGAATTCCAAGATATATTTAATGCACCAACAAGTCTCCCTCCTCCCCGTCCATGCAATCATCAGATCCCCTTGGTGGCAAGGCCACAACCAGTTAATGCCTACCCCTATCGCTACCCACACCATCAAAAGGCTGCCATTGAACATATAGTAGGTGAGATGCTGTCTTCGGGGCTCATTTAACCCAATCAAAGCCCGTTCGCGTCACCAACTCCACTGGTCCAAAAAAGTGATGATATATGGCGTTTCTGCGTGGATTATAGAGCCTTGAACCTCTTAACCGTCAAGGATAAGTTCCCCATCCCGATCATAGAAGAGTTACTCAACAAGTTGCATGGAGCCAAGGTCTTCTCTAAATTGGACCTCAGGTCTGGTTACCACCAAATCTGAGTTCGGCTTAGTGACGTGTCCAAGACAACTTTTCGGACTCATGAGGGGCACTACAAGTTTCTTGTGATGCCATTCGAGCTTTCTAATGCTCCCTCGACATTTCAAGCCTTGATGAACAAGTTGTTTAGACCCTATTTGCGGCAATTTGTGTTGGTTTTTTTTATGATATCTTGGTCTACAACCCGTCCTAAGAAGAACATCTTCATCACCTTCGTGCCACACTCGAGGTGTTGCGTACCAATCACCTATTCGCCAAGCAAAGTAAATGCGTTTTTTCCACCGATTCTATCTCCTACTTGGGTCACATTGTATCGGCCCACTGTGTGGCGGCAGGCCCAAATAAGATCAAAGGTATGATGGAATGGCCCTTGCCCAAAACACTTAAAGGGCTGCGTAGCTTCTTGGGCCTCACCCAGTATTACTGGCTGCTCATCTAGGATTACAGGCGGATAGCCTATCCATTAACCCAAATGCTAAAAAAGGATTCCTTCCAATGGTCACCCGAGGCTACATGTGCTTTCAACCAATTAAAGGCTGCCGTTGCACAACCCCCAATATTGGTGCTACCCGATTTTGCAAAGGACTTTGTGGTGGAATGTGATACTACCGAGTCAGGCATAGGGGCCATGCTATCTCAAAACAAGCGCCCAATTGCT
Organism: Platanus orientalis; assembly: GCA_025762735.1. Taxonomy (NCBI): domain Eukaryota; kingdom Viridiplantae; phylum Streptophyta; class Magnoliopsida; order Proteales; family Platanaceae; genus Platanus; species Platanus orientalis. The sequence goes on from JAOXJP010216184.1 coordinate 6,063, forward strand.
TTCTTTAGCAAGGCACTGGGAGGAAAGTCATTGTACCTCTCAACTTATGAGAAGGAATTATTGGCCTTGGTCTTGGTGGTATGCAAATGGAGGCATTACTTATTAGGCCGCAAGTTCATGGTGAAAACAGACCAGCAAAGCTTGAAGTTTTTGCTCACACAAAAACTGGGGACACCGGCTCAACAGCAATGGGTGTCCAAGCTTTTTGGGTATGACTTTGTGGTAGAGTACTGTAGTGGTGTAACCAATGTCTTAGCGGACGCACTTTTCAAGCAGCAACAAGGAGAGGTGGCAACCATATCCATACCTAAACTAGATTGGCTCAAAGAACTTAAGCATGAACAAACACAAGATCTAGCCACCCAAGCAATCCTACAAGATTTAAAGGGTGGTCAGGCTGATTTGACTAGGTTCACAGAACAGAACGGCCTGCTGTTCTATAAGGGCCGTTTTGTTATCCTAGCTGCCTCCCCATTTTGGTTCAAGATTTTGGAGCATGTGCATAACAGCCCGATGGGTGAACACGAAGGTTATCACAAAACATATAAAAGGGCCAAGGCAGATTTCTATTGGGTCCGCATGAAGCACACCATCTAGTCTTTTGTCAAAGAATGTGACACCTGTCAATAGAACAAGGTAGAAAATGTGCATCCAACCGGTCTACTCCAGCCTTTAGATACTCCCATGCATATGTGGACCGAGATCTCAATGGACTTTGTCGAGGGGCTGCCACCTTCTCAAGGGAAAACCACATTGTTCATGGTAGTGGATCGTCTTTCCAAATATGCTCATTTCATCACATTATCACTTTCATAAACCGTTGCAACAGTGGCATAAGAGTTCGTCACCCATGTCTTTAAGCTACACAGGATGCCGTCTTCCATTGTAAGCGATAGGGACTTAGTCTTCATAAGCCCCTTTTGGCAGGAATTCTTCAAACTCCAGGGAACAACCTTGAAAATGATCTCATCCTTCCACCCTCAAACGGAGGGTCAAACGGAAATCGTCAAGAAGTGTTTGGAACAATATTTATGCTATTTTTTGTAGCCACCGACCAAGCGAATGGGTCAAGTGGATCTCGTTGGCAGAATTTTGGTATAATACGAGCTTCCATTCGGCCACCGGTATAACTCCGTTTGAATCCGTGTATGGTAGACCACCGTCTCACCTTACTTTATATGTTCGTGGGACAACCCGAGTAGATATGTTGGATAAGGAGCTTCGCAGCAAGGATACAATCCTGAGCATTCTCAAGGAAAATTTGGCAAAGGCCCAACAACGCATGAAATTATCAACGGATTGGCACCGAACCAAGCGAACATTTGAAGTTGGTGATTGGGTTTTCCTCAGGCTCCAACCCTATCATCAATACACAATCAGCTTCCGAACCAACATGAAGTTGGCACCCAAGTTCTACAGGCCCTTCCAAATATTGGAGCGGATTGGAACGGTAGCTTATCGGTTGGATTTACCCCATCAGGCCCGCATTCATCCCATATTTCATGTTTCCTGCCTCAAGAAAAAAATAGGTGATACAACCACTCTCCAAACTCATCTTCCCACAACGGACCAAGAAGGGGTAGTAGTTGTCAAACCCAAGAGCATCTTGGACTGACAACTCGTCAAGCGAGGAAACAAGGCAGTCATGAAGCTACTAGTTCAATGGCATGAGATGCCACGCGAGGAGGCCACATGGGAGTTTCTCCGTTCATTTTGATAGTGATTCCTAGATTTTTGAGTCAAGGACGATTCGCTTCTCGAGCAATGGGGAATGTTATGTGGCCAACCTAGCACATGTTACTAAGTTGCATGCGAGGTGGTTGGGCTTACATGAGAAGAGAAGGAGCTTCATAGAGACGTGAAAGATGTTGGCAAGAGTAGTTTAGGCATGTAGGACATGGAGTCCTCTTATGATAGGAGAGATCTCACGAGAATAAATAGGTTGAGTTAAGTTAGGAGAGTAGGATTGGTCAACGGTTTGTTTGTGTTTTGTAAGTAAGATAACGTGTTTTGTTATCAACGTGTGAAGCTTTCTTTATAATTGGTCCAACAATTCTGGGTCAAACCCTTTTAGGAAAAGAAAATCTTTATTAATGTATAAACCACAGGCTAAAAGTCATCTTGAGTCATCAATTCATCTCTAGGAGACAGGGTCCCTCGAAGGCCCATTTGTTAATCCCTAAACACTCCAGATCATAACATAATAATATATTTTTGGACTCAACAAAGATGATGAATAGATACATTTCCTTCTTTTAAAAGAAAAAAATGTATGCTAAAAGGTAACGAACACAACGTTAAGGCGTCTGTTGGTGGTATTGACCGACAATCTCATGATTCTTTCTTTCTCCCACGATCCCTCTCTCTTACGATTTGGAGGTAAAATCCACCCGAAACCATTTCCAAGTATCTCCATTGTTATTTTAGAGAATAGTCGTGTCTTTGCTTGAAAAAAAAAAAAAGAATAGGGGTGTTGGTTAAGGCCATAGCATCGGGAAGGAGTGGAGGAACTTGAAAGAGGCAGTGGTAAGGTGGCAGCACTAAACAAGGGAGAAGGTATGGTTGATCTTGGTCACAGTTGGTTGAGATATTTATGGAGGATCTAAGACGTCACCGAGAGAAATGAAAAACAATTGAAATCAAAAGACAATAATACCTTTAATTTAGTTTTGAAAGGGTTTAAAAGATATGGACAATTTTTGTTCAGTCATCTCTGTCTGCAAAATGAACAGTGAGGCTTTTCTACGTTCGGCATAGGCAAACGCCTAGGTCAAAAGTGTGGCCACGTCAGTGTCAGAAGTGATTTACACACGCCCTCAAAAACTAAAAATCGCTTTTGGCGCTGATGTTTCCATCCTCTTAACCGCAGACGCAGCGCAAGTTAGGGTCAGCATATAAAATCCAAGCCGCCAAATGAATGGAGTGCCGGGCTTGTTAGACGAGTCGTTTACAACATAGAATTTAGAGCAGTTAGAGTCTGATGCGTGTTGGAATCATCAGATAAAGGGTACTTTAATAAATAAACAGGTAATTAATTATTGTTGTATCACTATAACACCCTTTTGTGACTCGCTGCATTTACCGTAACACCCTTCTATAGGCATTCTGTCAAGCATTAATTGGTTCTGGCGTAATTACTCTTCATTCATACCAAAGATGATTAATTAGGCCTCCATCCGTTACTATGGGTACTAGTCAAGGTTTGACAAGGTACTTCATGTCAACAAATTGAGGACCGAAGGTATGAACAAATATGCATAAATACACTAATACCCTTCACCCACCCTTTACCAATCCCAGGAGGGAGACTAGGGGTCAAATCCCCTCGACAACAATTCTGCAGTGTGTGATGTCATCAGCCTCTCCCGCCACAATATGTGGTCACCCCAAGTGTCATGTATTGGTTGGTATTGATTTGATAACTCTTTAAAAAGACACATGATTTGAACCTATAAGCTCTAATTTATTAAAAAATATTTGTTCATGTAAATTGAACCTTTTGATGTCTTTTCTTTTCTTTTTTTTTGTTATGGCTACATGGGCCTTCATCATCCCAACCACTTGAAGCAAGATCGGCCGGAGCCAGTGAAAACAAAAAACCCGAGAAGGCGCCACCACTCGGCTTTTCCCTGCACTAATCCTTACTTTCTATATGAAAAGTCACTTTACACATAATGATGAACCTACGTCCCTAACTATTGGGCATATTACAAATGAAATGTTCCTTTTTTGATAATGGCAATTACAATAAAATAAACTATCAACGCAATTGTTGCAGGTGTTGGATTCCGAGTCGGATTAGGCTTCCATGTCAGCCCAATAAAGGATGGATTATTCCATATAGATTCTAGGATGAGTGAGAGTCTTATGTAAGCCGAAACTCTTACACGATCTCTATATATAATGATGAAAAGGAAAAATATGATTTAGATTTTGCTTGGTTAAAACTCCATTTTCTCTTGATCTCTTCTTTCTCTTCATTTATAATATTTACCGTGTGGAAATTTGGCCGATTATCTGACAAACATGGGTGCAAGAGACAAAGGATACAAGCTCTCTTTTGTTGTGGGATTCCAATACAGATACGTAGAATCCCTGTCTTTATGATTATTGTAAATTAAACAATTTATATATATATGAGAACCATAGCATGCACTCCGTAGACACTCTTTTTTTTTTTCCTTAAATAAAAAATATAAGAAAGAAAGATAAAATGTTCTTTTAACATAAAAAAATAAAATACAAGTTACTGGCAAAATTCGCCTGTCAAGATGGTAACTTTGGAGCCATGGGATGTCGGCCGATCTAGTCGTACAGATGCCAGATATATTCGGTGGTTGAGTGACGAGTGCAGGGGAGTGAAGGAGTGAAGGTTGAAGATGGTCGATTTGCTTTATGGTTTGGTCATACCATCATTTTATTAAATGTATTTTAATTATAAGTGTAAAAAGTTAAAAAGGGTTGTTGGCTTCAACGTGAGCTTAAAATGTCTACTGCAGCTTAAAATGTGGCAAAGTGTGACATCATCTTGAGTGTGACATGTACCCTGATAAGGTTATAAAAAAACAAATTTAGGAGGTGGCTTCTCCTTTCTTGGATGCATGTCATATTGCAGGTGGTGCCATACTTTTTGGGTACATGTCGCATTGTAGGTTATGCCACACTCTGTGACACTTTAAGCTGCAATTTGACAATTTGACCACTTTCAATGTTGTTTTGAGGGGGTGAAGGTACATCCCGGACAGAACATCCTTTTTCTTTATACAAAACCAAAAATGATGTTGATACATAAGTGAATGATTGTCTGTGTTGACACAGGCCTCAGCATGCCGCTTACAGTTCATCATCAACACTACAAACACTGTCATCGCAGAACATTTTCTAATACATATATATTATTGATGACATCTAGAATGTTCGTTGACGAAAATAAAATAAAATATATATATAAAAGAGAATGTATATGCTTTGCTGAATCCTCCTACCCGAACACAAAAGCAATACTTTAAATTTTACTTTAATTTGTAATCATGCTTTCTTTTTGTCTTATTTATTGTTTTAATTTGTCTCGGAGCCAAGTTGACCGAAACCACCTTCTTTGGGTCCAAACAAGTTAGGGTTAAGTTGAGCTTAAGAAAAGGGTCCGAGTCTAAGGTCTTGGCATTAGGTCAAATAACTGCTAGGATTAATGTCCAAACCTAGCAAGGCCTAGGTAGATGCATTCCAATCCAATCCTAGACAGGCTAGTTGAATCGGACTTATATAGGTCCAATAAATATGTGAGTATATTGTTGGTGTTGTTTTGGTCTTGACCCGGGTTCAAGTGAACCGTGTGGTCAAAGTGGATTCAGTTTATGCCTTATTCAAAGGTCTTTCACAAGCTTCAAGGGGGAGAAATGGAGAACAAATGCAACTTCTATAGATATGAAAATCGATAACACAATACAAATATCTTGTAACGCCGCCAAACCCGAACTCGAGTATGGGATCTGTAAGTACCCCGGATTCAGATCGTTATATTAAAATCCGATGATCACAATTTGTTATCCATATTCTTTAATAGTCTTAGGTTTCAATAGTCTTATATTATCTGAGTTCAATGATAACGAAAACGATATAATATCCAAAAGTCCACAAGAATCTAAGTAGTCTGATGTAGAACAGAACTCACAAGAAGTTTTGTGAGTTACACACAAGAAAGAAAAAAAGCTCTAGTAGAAATCATG
>JAOXJP010216195.1:0-11788 GCA_025762735.1 Platanus orientalis
AAAACCTCCAAAAAGTGAATTGATTCCACCCCCTGAGTGTCCCATCAGGGGGCGTGGCGCATACGATTTCATCCCGGTTCTGGGTGCGTGCTCCGGACTTCAAGCTCTGAGACTAAGGTCAATAGAAAACATTTTCAATGCCTGGTCCGCCAGGTGTTGACTTCCTTCTAAAAAATAATTAGCAATTACTAAACATGTACTTGAGATGTCAGAGTCATTTGTGCGAATTGTTTAATTTGATGGCCACCAGATGATTACCATACGGACTGAATTGATTTTAGGCTGTTTGTAGTCGGGGAAGCACTGAAACTGTTTGCCTCCCATGGTCTTAACATCTCCGTCTGCGCAGACGCTTGTGCTGATTTGGCTTCGATGCAGCATAGATGTAAGATCCATGCTTGCATAACCAGGAGCGGGCTCCTGCTCGACCAGAGGACTACACCTGCGTGGCTGACCTATGCCAAACCAGGTACTTGCTGCAGACCATTGAATTCACCAGTGCTGATGGTACAGTTCGCTGCAACGAAGCTTCTTGAACTGGATCCAAACAATCCAAGCAACAATTTTTACCCTGCAGAGTGACGGGAATAAATCAGAAAACATTAGCAGTGAAGATGGTCAACCTTAGTAGCCAGGCTGTAGATGGATCTAGCTGAAAAATGGCATTCATGTCCTTACGTCAGACAGGTCAAATCCATAGATAGCTAAGATCTAATCGGTGCTTAGGGCCTGTAGGTACAGGCTAGGAAGAAGGTTGGAATGAACTTGCAAGTGATCAATTGATAGGTAAGATAATAAGTCTGTGACTCAGAATTTTTTTTTCTTTCAAATAACTAATTATGCCGTAATGGGCATCTCAAAGATTATCCATCGATCCTTCCATGTTACTAATTTGTATAGTTTCCTTTCAGTACTCCTAGGAATCTGAATCTGTTCAACTATGCTCAAAATATGATTACACGGTACATGCTTACTATTTTGTGCCATTGCCCCCTTTTACAATCCCCAGGATCAGTTTGGCTGGTTTATGCATAAATTAAAAAAAAAGGAAAGAAACACTAGATGTTCTCAAAAAATACAATTTACATCTACAATATTTTTACATTGCTAACCCAGAAATTACTAGCAACCTAGCCATGTTACATTGTGTGCCATGCCACTGTTCACACCGCAGAAAACCATGAGAAGCCAACAGATAGTTGAGATACATGGATCCTACTTGAAAACACCGACCACAGATGAACGAGGCTTCTAAAGTATCAAGGTGCCTTTTTTTTCCTTTTTTAATTTTTATGGGTATTTAAGGTGCCATAATTGGAGGACATATATAATAAAGCTGGCATTCGACATAGCTGATGGCCTCAAAAGAATGGTTTATGGGAGAAACTGGGCATGGAAAAATGGGAATCAACAATGCAATAAGAGTGGCTGCCTACAAGGGCCTGGTTTTGCCTCCATTGACTGAAGTAGCCTCCGATCAGGAAAAACAGCCATTCTTGAACTACAAGGGCCCTGCCTCATCTGAGCTAGAAGAAGCCTCACTTCCTATAGGGCAAGTTCTAGCTCCCTGGATCTCATCCTCACTGAAGACGCCTTCAGTGCCCTCACTTGAATGAGAAAATGGGCCATGATCTTCTTCTGTTATAGCATCTACCTTCCGCCTCTTCCTGACATCCTTAATGCCTCTGCCTTGCAGTGCCAGGCGTCTGCGTTTCCGGGCTTTACGTTTACCCTTGGGAAAATCTTCTTGGTGTGACTCAACACTTTTACTTTCTAATTCCTTGGAAGCACTGCCCTTGTCATATCCATTGTCCTCTGATTCAGCTAAAGATGGGTCAGCATCAAGCTTGCGTCTCTTTCTGCTTGCATTGGTCTGAAAAAAATAAACCTTGGTTTAGATTTTCTGAAACAGCAAAAGGTTCTAAAGCACATTCAATTCATCATCTTTTCCCCTCAATAAGATCTGATGAACAGGTTTCTAAAGCACATTCAATACATCAAAACTTTTCAAGTTATTCACCTTAGATACCAAATTAAAACCAGATAGCCACACAGCATTTAATTTTTTTCATTGTTCTTTTAATAGTTTTTATTACGCTATAATTGCATAGACATGCTTGTGTCTAGATTTTTGCAAATTGTCCAGCCTGGACACATAAGGTTTCTACTCTTGGAGTCCATTCCATGGGGCAAGTAACACTACACACTACACTCCAGAAGCCAGCTACCACGCTGTACTGATAGGGAGAAATTTAGAAAGTCAAGACCCATATAACACATACATACATACATACATACATACATACATATGCATATATATTTGTTCCACCACTCCACTCAATCTAACACTATATCTACTTTTAATCATAAACACTTGTGTCTTTCCTCACTACTTAAACCCAAGTCATTTTTGGCCTTCCGCTCATTCTTTTAATGCCTTAACTTACACTCGCTTCTCACTAGTGCAATCATTGATCTTTGTTGCACATGATCGAATCATTTCAATTGACTTATCCTCATCTTATCACCTATTGGTGCTACCCATAAATTCTCGCAAATACATTCTTTACACCCACCCATCCACACCCCAAACCCCACCCACACCCACCAATCTGCATGTACGCATGCACACACAAATATCATAAGCATACCTTCGGACCCCTATCAACCAGCTGAGCCCATTCATTCCGATTCCTCAGGCAATCAAGAACAGCCTGTGAATGACTTGAATACGCATAACGTTCTCCATTATGCTTCCTCAAGTTATGCCAGTGCTGCAATAGGGAGAGTAAGAAAAAGGAAGGAAAGTATGAAACACAAAAGATAATGGCGAAAAGAAAAGAAAGTAAGCCATTAGTCAGATGGACACAACCATACCGGAAGGACAGCATTGCAAAGTTCTTCATATGTCATGCGCTTGCCTTTGCTCATTATCTGATCAATAAGACCTACAGGAAGAAGAAAATGAGAAAGAAAAAAAATCATGAAATGTACCAAGCGATATTGAATTCAAGTGAACATTCAAAAGAACCAACAAAACTAGAATCCTGATGTGAGGCAACTACCTGGTAAAGTGTGAGAAGCAGGACCCGATATCGTGCCTGTATCATCTGCTATACTGTTGGATGAATTACATGTAAATGATGTATTATGGTCAATAATTTCAGTAGAAGGACTGCTGTTTACAATAGTGGTGGAGGCAGGAGGCATGTTCTTCTTAGCAGAATGTACAACTTCAGGAGATCTACCAGATGCTTCCCTCCTTCTAGAACCATCCATCGTAAATACTGGATCTTGTCTCCTCTGATCTGGGGAAGAAGGCACTCTATCAATCTTCTTGGTTTCATCACTAGGCTCGCGAAAATTCCAAGAGCCATCTTTCAACGCATCTTTGTTTTTTCTCCTGGAAACCTATAAAATGTATTAGAAACTGGCTAGGTACCTAGACCAAGCAGTGTTCACAGCCTAGGGATGCCAAAGGCCGCAAAGAAACAAGAGGTACCATGCTTGTTCCATTTTTTAGTGATGAAAGTACAAAAGTAAGACATCTTACCATAATCTGATCCTTTCCTCCTGATCTTGACTGCCGTTTGATAAGCATGCTTGCAGCTGTTGGCAAAGCCAGCTGAGTCATACTACCTGCATGGCGCGCACGTGGCACCCGAGGAACTCGAGGAGAACTGTTAAGTTCTTGATGCAGCAGTAGTGCAAGCTGCAAAGCATGGAAATAAAGTGAGATGTAGCATTTCCTAAAAGGACTGGCATCAACAAAAACAGCAGTTCTGTTCTCACCTCTTCGTCACTTAATACTGCAGTTGAGTTAACAGGTGCCGGAGGCTGCATTGATGGTGAATGGTTCAGCTTAGATGATGACTGGGAACTAAATGGATTTAACTTTTCACCTTTTGGGGAAAAAACTGAAGCAGTAGTCTTGCTTTGCACATGAGAAGCACCAAGAGTAGGCAATGAGCTAGCAGACTCAACAGAGACAGAAGAAACTGCCACATTTAGTGTTGAAGATGCTTTAGAAGATGGATGAAGCAACTGCTCCTTTGAATCTGACTGGGTACAGTTGGAAGCCGACGCATGGGAAATCCTGCTTGATTGAGTTGTTTTCAATGTAGAATTCACGGAAGCTTTCGAATGCTCCTTTACTGTTTTTCTTGGCACCTCATGTCTTGAGTCATCCCTAACTGTGTCACTCACAGTGTGATCTTTCTTATTATCAGTGTACGAGGTCACCCTCACTCGCTGTTTAGTCGAATGAATAGGCTTTGGGGGTGCAAGAGCACCTAAAGGTTTACAGCCACCAGAACCAGATGATTTGTTTGATAAAATTGAAGATTTTACAACACCTTCTTCCAATTTATGCTGACTGGGATGTGCAGGAGGGCTTTGGTTTGTCTCTCCTATTTTAGATGGCTCTTTGGCATGTTTTGAAACATGATTGGGTTCTGAAGAACCTTCTTGCACTGTCACAGGCCCTACCGAACCCTCGAATTCTTGTTTGAACTGACAGGGTTCATCAGATAAAGGAATAATTCCTTCACCAAATTTCTCCATATTACAATGAAATGCTGTTTCGAACTCCCTTTCAATATCTGGAGTTTTATGGTCACTGGATTGCAAATTACCTTCAGCTGCATCATGCACCTGATGACTTTCAGACACAAGTGCAGAAGCAGACTTCTGCAGGTCCAAGAACTTTGTAACATCATTCTTTACATCACTAAAAGGAGAAGGCAGTGAATCCAAATCCCTTTTAGGATGTTCATCATCTGCTTCCATTCTCACTTTGATATTAGATTGTACAGAGATTGAAGAACTGTGACCATTTGAATCCTGAAGCATTTGATCGCCTTGCACTTCTGGGGCAGCACTTGGTAAATCTCTGGGAGGGGGCTTTGATTTCTGGGAGTCCACTGCAACACTGGAAGAACCTTCATTTAAGTCCCTCGGAACATGGTTCTCATCATTAAGATGATCCATACCATCAACAGCTGTGTATACATCCTAATGCAATAAAAGAAATAGTTACCACAAAACAATAGCTGCAATATAACAGCAAAGAAAGCAGGGGGAAACAAGTGTGTAATCATCATGACCAACACAAGCACAGAAGCAACACAATCTACTAAAGACAGTCAATTCAGACCTAGCTACCTAGGTCAACCTCTGGAGATCAGAAAACCAACATCAAGTTTGACACAAGTTGCTAGGCAAAAGACACATCCATCATAATTGCAAAGTGTGTTTAAGTTAAATGGCATAGTGATATCAACACTAAGATATTTTGAAAATATGCATAACATAGACAATGTCACAAGGCTGCATCCAAAACAGCAACCTCAGAATTACAAAACAGAGGGTGTGATGCGGGAGCATCAAGGAGAAGCTGGATGATCATGGATGACCAAGTGGGGTCTACTTGGAGTTATGTTTTAGGTTTTTATTTATTTTGAGTTCTAATCCCATAATTTGCTTTTAGCCCAAATTTTCCAAAGTCAATACTTTTCTTTTTTAAAAGGTTTTGGTGTCTTTAAAAAGGTTATTCAGTTACCTTTCAAACAAGATTGCGCAAACCCAAGGTGACTTGGGAGAGTAACAACAAATTACTAAAGGGGTGATGGGAATAGTGTTTTTTTTGTCAAATAAATGGGAACTGATGGGCTGTACGACAGCCTTGGAAGAGTCCTCTAACTCTTTCCAAGATGTCGATTTAGGAATGGGATTATTAGTAGTTTCTTTAGTTCCAGTTTTGAGTCTTAGGAGTCTGTTTTAGAAGGAAAAGGGCGGCAAATCTGTTATAGAGTGTTTTTTTTTTTTTTTTTTTAATTTCTGGTTGCCAAAACCAATATCTATTGTACTCTACGAAGGGGCTGCTACACCCCACGTTTTGGGCAGTGAATGAAAATTTAGAATAAAGCTTTGGGTTTTTTGTGTTCATGAGTTGAGGCTGGGCCTCCTCTTTCCATCTCTTATAGGGTTGAGGATGGGCCTCCCCAAACACCCCGCCCCCTTCTTATTCTATATTTATTCTTGCTCTTTTTTCGTCTTGTTGCTTTCATCTACTCATTATTGAAATTTTTTGGGTATTTTTGTGGGCTGATTCTGATGAGGACATCAGGTCCATGGGTACTTTTCAGACATATCAAAGGTGACAGAGGAAATCCGAGCCCATACTTTAGTTCGGATTGGGTCTCACATGATGTTCCAAACATGGGAGACTTTAGTTTTATGTTTAAGCTTTATTTTTATGCTTAGTAGTAGTTGTTTTTATTTGTTGCACATTTATTTATGTCTTTTTGTAGGGGGGTACAAATTTTGAGGGTATTTTAGTCCAAATTTGTCTGAGTAGGGATATTTTAGTTTCTTTATTATTTTTAGGAGTATTATGAAAGATTTTATCTGCTTAAGGTTATTGTGGTCCAAAATGACCTTTTTCGTAAGACCCTAGGCGTGGGGTCTCTATAAAGAGGCCCACACACCTCTTTTTCTTTATGAATGAAAATTTGAATTTAAAAATTGTCTCTTCTCTCTTGGTTCAGCTAGAGCTTGAAGAAACCCTAGAAAGGGGCTTAGGAACTCCCAAGTTAACAGTGCTGGTGGAGTCAGCCCCTTCCCTTTGGGTTAAAATGAATCATTTCTTCTCATCTCTTTTATATTTTTATATTTTTTCAATTTTTCATAATCTGGAAAATTTTCCAGTTCTAGTGTTTTGATCTAAAAACTTCAAGGAGTACAATTTTGGAGCAATTCAAACATACTAGTGTTCAACACTGCTGGGTGACACCTAGAAGTGGAAGGCTTCATTTTCTTCAAAACCCTAGGAGATCTCTAAGAGATTCCTAGTGGGGTGGCATTCACTGTTGCTGGATAGATTTGTGACTTTGTTGATTTGAGGCTGATTCTCATGGATTTTGAGGAGGTTTGCCGTTAGGCTACATCAAGGACTTCAACCACTACAACAATCAGGTGTTCTCTTTAATTATCAGCCTTCTTTTGATTTCTTATTTGAGTAGTATTCAGGTAGTTGTGTTGGCATATTTTGTGGGCTGTTTTGGCTACTTTTCTGAGTATTCTATATACCTACAGCCTATGTTTTGTGAGGGTGATTATTACCTAACATAGCCTTTTAATATCTCTTACAAACCCCCATGGTTTAACCCATTAATTCCTACTAATTGAGCCACTTGAAATTTCCTACACATCATTTGTTTGATAAAATTCCTAAATAACATGTTTGCTGGATTTTCTGTGTGAACAGTCCCTAGGAGTTTTCCAACCCTTTGAAAAAGCTTTAATAGGCCTATAATTCATCTTGGTTCAGCTCCATGACATATGTTTCACTTTTCTCATTAAATCCATTACTTTAGCATTTCCATGAAGGTGTTTTGAAACCCCCAGAATTTTCGGCCAACAAGCATACTTTTACTTATTCTCTAATTTGGTTGGGAATTCTACACATATAAATTAGGATTTTAATTTTGTTATTACTTTATTACCCTAACTCTCAATATTGCATATCTAATATAATTGGAAAACCGCCTAAATTTGCATGTTTTGGTGCTGGTAAGAATTTTGGTTATTGTGCTACATTATCTATACTCTTCTATGCTTGATCTCCTATGGCACACACTTACTCACCTACATGCATACTGCATCAGATTCCCTTGTTATTTTCTACACTTCTGTTGGAGGACTTCATACACTAGAAGTTTCTATCGATTGCTATCAAGAATCAAGAAGATTTCTTGAAGTTCTATTCCATACAACTGTGGCATTCTTTAACTCATCAACCACCAGTGGGTCAGCTATCTGACATCGACTCCAGGCAGTGGCCTTCATCATTCTGTGAGGCCTACATATTTCAGATAAGTTCTACTACTTGTGTGCCATGGGGTTGTGACTAATCATATTCTGTTGGGGTTTATGATTCTGGGTGGTGTGCCAGAAATATCTGCTGTTTTTAAACTTGTTTATTAAGATTGATTTAAAGCCTTTAAGTTTGCTGAGATCATCTATATGCTAGGGAGTTAACCCTACATTCCTACTGTGTCTGAGTTATTCGATACCTACTATTTAAGTCTGTTGTTAGATAGGATTTCACATTCTGTTCTATTTGACAGAGAGTATCAGACCTGAGTTTATTTAGTTTTATGTACTTTTAGTGCCTGGATTCACTCGAAACTTTAGAGTTTGCTTCCTCTTTTATAATTCTAATAGCCTGCCCAGTTTTATTAAATTCTGATCAGCATAACTCCATTTATTAATAATTTTGCTAAAGGTGTCAGAACTTCCAGAATTGTTATATCTGAGTGGAAATTGTTCAGCCTTCTTAAAGCCTATCTGCTGTGATCTATTTCAACCGATTGTTCAGCCTTCTTAATGGCAGTCATTTATTGATGTAATCATCCATTATTGGATGCTAGAAACTTTTAGAGGTAAAGCCTCATTTATTTATTTATTTATTTTTTTTGGGGGGGGGGGGATTGAGTAGAATTCCACAAAGTGTTTAGGTCCACAAATGCCTGAGAAAGATTAAAAAACATTTTATTGGAGACTTTTCAATTTTAAATTTTTTTAAGACAGTATAAAATGAAAAATAGATTTTTCCACAGCAAAGAGTTACTAACAGTTGGAATTGGAAAGAAATACTAAAAGACCACACAATCAGTATGATCCATGAACACATGTGATACCTACCTTACAGTCCCCCCTTAAAAAGGGAAAAAGAAAAGAGAGAGAGAGAGAGAGAGAGACCCTACAGCCATCCATTACCAATGTATTACAGCCACCAGCGGCAGCGACTGTTGCTGTCACCAATGCTAGGGTTTGTAGATAAATTAGATGGAGAACACAAGCAGGTTCTGCAAGGATAAAGGGCAAATATATATATATATATATAAACCGGTACATTTGGTGGGATGCTACTGGGTGGTCGGACACCTAGCCAACTTTGCAGTCCCACAAACCTTTTCTATGGTTATATCCTTCTTCTAATCAAAAGGCTTTTTAGCATTAATCCATGGTAACATAGACAAAGACTGCGTAGAATTGGAACACCACTGAACCAGGGGGGAAAATATGAACTTAAAGAATATTCCTTATCCTCAAGGACATCCGCAATGTAGAGAAAACCATGCTTTTGAATAAAGAAACCATAACTCCTCCACATCTAGGGTGTATTTATACACCTTTCACTTCTAAATCATGAACAAAAGAATAAACAAAACAATAAAACTTGCTAATTTGATCTACCCTACCTTACTATTTTTAATTTAGAAACTACTACTACTTTCAAACCATTTAAACATGAATCCTGGAAATACGTTATTTCGATCTAATACTAGGGCATTCCCTTTACTCATTCCCCAGATGTGGCGAGAAATTGGCGAGGGGCGCCTCATTCCTCGGATGTGATGAAAAT
Organism: Platanus orientalis; assembly: GCA_025762735.1. Lineage (NCBI taxonomy): Eukaryota > Viridiplantae > Streptophyta > Magnoliopsida > Proteales > Platanaceae > Platanus > Platanus orientalis. The sequence goes on from JAOXJP010216195.1 coordinate 9,431, forward strand.
TTGACAAGGGGCGTTGCATCAACGCTCAGATGCGATGATAACTATGCAAGGGTTTTCACACCATGGACAAGTGTGGGTAAAGAAGTTAGTTCAAGAGAGTAGGATTCGCTTATCAACTTGGAACATAAGAACCTTAAAAGATAAGAGCATAGAGTTAGGGGATACTATGAAAAGAATGAGAGTTAATATTGTTTGTCTATAAAAGACTAAATGGAAAGGGAAAAAGGCTAAAGATATTGATGGCTTTAAACTTTGGTACATAGGAGAAGCCAATAACAAAAATGGGGTAGGAATAATAATAGATAAAGATCTAAAGGAGGAAATTGTAGATGTTAAGAGAATAGGTGATAGGATTATAACAAGTAATTATAGCAAGTAATTATAGCAATTAAACTTGTCTTAGAAAAAGAGATAATCAACATAATTAGTGCTTATGCACCGCAGATAGGATTAGATAAAACTACTAAAAAACAATTTTGGGACAAAGGAATTACTAAGTCTGAGAGAATATTTATAAAAGGTGACTTAAATAGACACGTGGAGAAAACTAGTGGTGGATATGAGAGAGTACATGGAGGATATGGATTTGGAGAAAGGAATGCAACTGGAGAAGCAATCCTAGAATTTGCAATGGCATATGATCTTGCTACAACAAACACATACTTCATAAAGAGAGAGCAACATTTGGTTACTTTCAAAAGTGGGTTCAATAGAAGTCAGATAGACTTCTTCCTTACTAGGAGGCTAGAAAGGTCAATATGCAAGGATTGTAAGATTATTCCAGGGGAGAGTTTAACCACACAACATAGGCTAATGGTATTAGATGTTCGTATTAAAAGTTGGAAAAGAAAGAAACGAGAAATTAATTACAGAAGAATTAGATAGTCTAAAAAATGAAAAATTAGCAAAATTTAGACACAAATTAAAAAACAAGGAGAAATGGAATTTGGAAGAAGATACAAATGTCATGTGGAATGAAATGGCTAGTTGCCTTAAAAGAGAAGCAAAAGAGGTTCTTGGAGAATCCAGAGGGAAAGTGCAACCATCTAAAGAAACTTGGTGGTGGAATGATGAAGGCCAAAAAACCATTAGAAATCAAAGATATTGTTATAAGAATTTGCAAAAAAACTAAAAATATAGAAGACCTAGAAAGATATAAAAATGCTAAAAAAGAAGCTAAGAAAGTTGTAAATGATGCAAAATTCAGGGCATACGATGACCTTTATCATAAGTTAGGTACTAGGGAGGGTAAGATGGGTGTATATAAACTTGCGAGGATAAGGGATAGGAAATGTAGATATCTAGACCATGTTAGATGCATTAAAAGTGAGGATCAGAGAACCTTAGTAAAAGACAAAGAAATTAAAGAAAGGTGGAAGAGCTATTTTCAAAATTTGTTAAATGAGAATCATGTAGGGAATGTCGATTTAGGAATCGGTAGAGTAGAGGAGATTAGAGATCATAGATATCTTCATAGGATTAGTGTAACGGAAGTTAAAGAGGCTCTGAAGAGAATGAAGATAGGAAAGACATTGAGGACCAGACAATATCCCAATTGAGGTTTGGAAATGTATGGGAAACGATGGCTTATCATGGTTAACTAAACTTTTCAACAAGATCATTAAAACTAAAAATATGTCAGATGAGTGTAGGAAAAGTATTATGGTCCCTATATATAAGAATAAGGGGGATATTCAAAATTGCACCAGTTATCATGGGATCAAGCTTATGAGCCATACAATGAAACTATGGGAGAGAGTGATTGAACATTGACTAAGACACGAAACTAGAGTGTCTGAAAATCAATTTGGATTTATGCCTGTGAGATCAACAACTGAAGCTATTTTCCTGCTTCGGCTATTGATGAAAAAGTATAGAGAAAAGAAGAAAGATCTTCATATGGTCTTCATTGACCTAGAAAAGGCATGTGATGGAGTACCAAGAAAAATCATTTGGTGGATTTTGGATAAAAAAAGGGGTCCCAAGTAGATATATTGACATAATTAAGGATCTGTATGATGGGGCGAACTAGTGTTAAGACAACCGGGGGAGAGACAAGTGAGTTTGCGATCACAGTAGGGTTGCACCAAGGGTCGGCATTGAGTCCATACCTTTTTGCTTTAGCTATGGATGAGTTAACTAAGTGCATACAAGAGGAAGTGTCATGTTGTATGCTATTTGTTGATGATGTTGTGTTGATTGATGAGACTAGAGAGGGGTAAATGCCAAGTTAGAACTGTGGAGGGATGTTTTAGAATCAAATGGTTTTAGGATAAGTCAAACTAAAACAAAATATATGGAATGCAAGTTTAGCCAAAATAGGAGTAGAAATGAGGGAGTAGTTAGAATTGATAACCA
>JAOXJP010216206.1:0-11788 GCA_025762735.1 Platanus orientalis
CCCCCGTGGGTGTCCCATCAGGGGGAGTGGCATAGATGATTTCACGCCGGTTATTGGTACTGCCTCTTTAGAGTATAGGTTTTGGGTTCATATCTAATCAGCATCATTTGTTTGCAATCAGTAGCTTTGTTGCATGGCCAAATAAAGGTAATAAAGACACTTAACACAAAAATAAAAATAAAATAATTTTATTGCCTTTAAACACTTTTTTCAAAGAGGACTATGACTGCTCCCCTTAACTAATGCTAATCACCGACATCTGTCAAGGAGAGGGTACATCAGCGCTGAAAAGTGATATGCACCCCCCTCCCACCCCCCCCAAAAAAAGTGTAAATCACTTTTAGCACTAATGTGTCTGCCTCCTATTGGGGGCAGAGGTTAGCAGTTTTTAGGAGTGCATCCACAAACCTCCCTCCATTTTTTTTCACACCACACGGTACTTTAAAATGGTGAGAGTAACACAAGGGAAACACTCAAAAGAGCTAGAGAGGATCATGATTGGTGTGTCGATATATATATATATATATCTATATACCAAAACACCCTTTGTCATGCATCATCTTGCACTAATTGGTACTGTCATGATATCAGTCCATTAAGACTGGAGATGATTCAAGCCTGTGTTGATTTAGATATAATTGTTGCCCCTGAGGATTTGGTTGGACCACCTGAGGTCAACCTAAGGCAGGACTGACATCAGAGGCTGATACATCAGCATTAAAAAGTGAAAAGCATCCCCCAAAAAGTCTAAGTCACTTTTTTGGTGTTGATGTGTCAGCCCCCTAATGTCAGTCCTACCTTAGGCTCACTTTAGGGGTCACAACAAATCTAAGGTGGTTTATTGCATGTGATGGGCTGAGGTTTGCTTGAACTGGCGACAACCTAACGAGCTGGCTCAAAGGCCAAGCCAGCTCATCAAAGGCCATCACAATTCATCCAAGCAATTGCAATGGGTTTGTGATGGTTTTGTTTTTGTTTTTTATGTTTCCAACAGTTTGGATCGATGATGATAGGCCAACTACAGCCCAGCCCTGGCTTGGAAATTATTTTCTAGTATGGAATATTCTCACTATTTGAGCCCAAGCAGCTAAGATATATAAATATTTTTTTTTTTTTTGGGTCTATTTTTAAAATTTTTTTTTATCTAAACAACTCACAAAAAACCATTGTAGCCATGTGGAGGGATGACATGGTCAATCAAAACCATCATATGTTAGAAGATCCACTAGATTGGCTACATATGCAATGCTGTTATACTCTTCCATCCAATGTCTCCCTCGAAATAATATTAATTGAAATTTTAATTGTTTTACTAAAAGGATACTGAGATTAAAATAAAAAAAATCTCTTGTTTGGGATGGCAATTGAGCAATTTGAATAGGTGACCCACATGCCAAATTTTAATCCTTTGCAAATTGCTGCTCAGGGGGCTTGAAACCCCAATCACTCCCTTGGAGAGACCATACCATGCCATCTCTCTTGAAAAGTATGTTACTGATCTTCGCTTCATAGAAGGATAGCTAGGGCTACAAATGGACTGAATACAGACAGGCTGGATCAGATTCTAATATCTGGTTGCATGATGAGCATATAAAAAATAACTCACTTTACCGGATATTCCCTTAAATTAATATCCGGATATCTATCCACATATGGATATCCAATATCCATAAAGTGAAATCCCACAAAAAAATGTATACAGTATACCAATATTCATATGCACTTGAATGGATACAGATATTTTCCAGATCAAATATTGATAGATCTGTATTTACTTTAAGTGGACCAAATACGAATCAAATGTGGATGTTTATTCGGATAATTTGCAGTCCTACTCCATTGACAACATGCCATTAATTAAAATATATGAGAAAAATATATAAGCTAGTGGTCCACCTTCCTCGGCACATAACATGATAACATTTCCACCCCATCTCTCTTCCCCCACCCTTCAACACCACCCCCACCCCCCCAAAAAAAAAAAAAAAAAAAACCCTGATCATGAAATACGAAACCATTCTAATGGACCCGAGTGACCCTATCACACACTATCTATCTTCTAGTAATTCACCAACAAATCAAACTTTAACCATTAAAATAACGTTATTACAGTCTACACGATAGATTACTACCCTTTACATATATGTAAATGAACCATAACATTAGTCTTTTTTAGCTTTTAATGTTTACATATGATATTCAAATTTGTCTTATCAAATACAATATGTAGTATGTGTATTTACTCCATTAAACACAAATATATATTTGGGCTATCAACTGGGCTGGGCTGGCCTGAAACCCGATTTGTTTGTCCTAAATAATGGGTGGGATGGGAAAGTTGAACTTTGGATCGAGTCAGCTATAGACCCAGGTTTTAAGCCCGAAGTAATATTTGGGCCAGCTCTATTAGAAATTATTTTATCCCAAAGCCCGGCCCAGCCTATCTCAAAGTATATATAGCCCCAAGTAACCATGACCCTGATTAAGTTAAACATACAACATTGGATTAAATCCTAATCCAATAGTATAAAACTCGGCCTGAAGCAACCTGTGGGCTGTTAAATTCGAGCTAGCCCAAAGTCGGCCCAAAACCCTCTTTCCCCTTTCTAAATTTATGCCTGAGTTTTGGGAAATATTCTCTGGATGAATTTGGGCTCAGGACAAGTTCGGGCCTGAATATTATATTTGACTCAGTTTTCATATAAGTTAATCAATTTGTTAAGGGGAGCCTTTGCCAAAATTTTGACTAAATTTGGACAAGTTTAATATATGGTTTGTACACCGGACCTTATTGGTTGATATGCTACAAGGGATGTAGTATATGTCTCTGCCAGGTACTGATAACCTCTTGAGAGACAAGGAGTTGAATTCGAGCTTGTTGTATCGAGGAGATAGCTTGGCACAGTCCCTTGTACACTCAACTGGAAAGCTTTGGCAATCTTCAAAAAACGTGATAATGATACCTCTTGACTTGGTTCACTCAGATGATAATTTTGATTAGCTTGAATACTTGAATTGAAGACTTAAGTACAAAGGGGTTATTGGAACTGCAATTTCCAATTCTTCGTTGGTGTTTGGATTGTAGTTCATGGTACATAATATGAGGTTTGTTATATTTTGGGTAAACCCAGTTCATTAGGGTAGAAAGTAAAATTAGAGTGAATTTAAAAAAAAAGATATATGCAACTAACCTCTGTTTTCTCAAATTTTGTACGCCTATGATTTGCGAACAAACTTGTGCATGAATCATATTATGATCTGGTTCACATGTTCCCTACCAACCCATGGAAAGAGCCACTCCGGGTGAGCCATCCCTTCTTGTGGGTGCAGCTGGTTGAAATTTTAATAAGTGGAAAAGAAAAAAAATCTAAACCCACAGAGAGAGAGAGAGAGAGAGAGGACAATTCTTTACATATTTTATCAAATTTTATGCCAAAAACTATATTAAGAGTATTGGTGATGATAGAAAAAGATTTGTGAAAACTAACCTGTCACCCAAGTATTGATTGATCGATCCACCTTGTCCACATATATATATCAACTGATTAGACCTGGGGCTGGGCCAAAAAATCCCAAGCACAGCCCAAAATTTTGTATGGGCCAAATCTTGGTCTTGGGCCTCCTATGGCCCTAATACTGGGTAGAGCCTTTTGCACTAACATTAGGGCTGGATTGGGCCAAGTTCAGTCTGGCCAGCCGATCCACAGAGGGGATCAGCCTTTAAGTAACCCAACAGGCAACAGGGAAAGTCCACCAATGCTAATACAATCCAGCAATTTGAATCAACCATTTAGGTGCAAGGTCAGCCATTTAGGTGACTGATTGGACTTTGAACCATCTATTCCACATTGTGTTTTCACCCAACTTTCTGCGTTATACAAATCACATGAAACCTGAAACAGCCAAAATGTGATAATCCAACACCATGAATACTAAAGCAGATTTTCTGTGGCCCTTTAACTGTATTCAGACTGAAGCACCAGGGGCATCAGGTGACATGCGGGTAGAAAAAGCGAACCGTCACAAAAAATGAATCACTGCTGGGTGTTTTTCACTTTTTCTGCCCACATGTTACCAGACACCCTGGTGCTTCAGTCTAACTACAGTAAAAGGGCTACAGGAAATCCACTTTGCATGAATACCTCATCAGGATTCATAAACCCATCACTCCTCATTCAACCATAGAAGAGACATTATGAGAACGACCCTGCTGAAACCATTGTGAAACACAGATCACATTTAGATGGAACCCATATAGATATAGGGTTCATAAGTACGGACCCGGTTATATGCTTCTCTAAACTTATTGCATAAAAGAAAATGAGAAAGTGATATAGACAAGTCAACCGAAAAAAAAAAAGAAAATCTGAACTAGACTTGAAATTATAGTTTTTAGTTTTGAATCGATATTCCATAATAACTATCGGAAATGGTGCTGAAAAGGAAAGAAGTAAAAAAACGGGAGTTTCTTACTATGACAGTCATTGCATTATTTGATAAAAATGGGGAAAGATTAGAATAAGGAATTTTCACTTGTTCTGATGTGTGTGTCCTTCGAGTGCATGTTTTGTATAACTTTACCAAGAAATGATCGAAGTTTCGTAAACCAAGTGTGTAATCAATACAATAAACATTAAGCATAAAAAAACAACAACAAAACTAATGAGAAGAACAGGCTTTTACACAAAATAGTTTGTAAGATAAACAAATCAATAAGAAAACCTTAATCCTCTAAAAAAAAAAAATCCTTTAAAACCATAAAATTTCTATGGCAATCCATACATAATAACAACAACCCAAGACAGGAAACAATAGTGACCGGTATCCCCATGAACATGGGTTGGCTCTAAAAGTAAGTGATTTCATTGGCAACATTTAAGACAACAGTTTCCAACCATAAAATGCGCTCCAATAGGTCCTCCTAAACATAGAAAAAAGAACCTTGAGAAACCAAGAATTTGGAAATGTTGCTAGAATTGAGAAAGACCCAAACATGATATAATTGAACAGGGTCATAAAGATCCAGAAACAAACATAAAAGAACTTATTTTCACATGTGAATTCATCTGAGAAAAGCCACATTAGATCTAAAAGATATATGGAAAAATCAATACCAAAATACACAATCATCAATGTAGCTAGAACTGACATGGAAGATATCAAACTTTTTTAGTTCAAATACACAATATGATCCTTGTGATCTGTAGCCATTGGAGTTGTCCCTTGTATCCAACAATACCCTTAATGTTTCATGTATCGAAGCCTCCAAAAGCTGGGAAAAATAGCTTCAGTCGTATTGAGTTTTTTTCTTTTTTTCTTTTTCCACCCAGAAAACCTTCAAACACTAGTCTAATAGTGCTAGGACTCCTAGAAACTGCCCTCCACATTTAGACTTTCTCTAAGAAGCTTTTCATGCAAATAATACTAAAAAAGAAATCCAAGTGGCACGTGATGGGCCCACTAGGTGATTCCATGTTGTCCACTTTCTGATACTGAAAATCCCCTCAAGTAAAAAAGTCCAGTTGACTGAGGACTCTTGCAAGTCTGCTGCCAGGTGCTAAAATCACTTTAATCAAAAGTCTACCAATAGATTCCAATCAAGAGAAGTCCTAAAAGCTTTAGGACTGCTCCCCAAAGGTAGCTGCAGGTCTCTAAAAATTCCAGATCAATACTCCCCCTTAGAATAGAGTTCTAGAAATTTAGGACTCTGTTAATGTTGTAGTCAACTAAAAGAAAGACTCCCTCTTTTTGTTTTAAACATTTAAGGTTTCAAAACGGTCCTCCAAAAACTGTCCCAATGATGGTTAGAATGGGAATTCCAAAAAAAAAAAAAAAAAAAAATCACACGAATAGGTTGGGGTTTCCCAGGGCTGCCGCAAGATCCCAACAGGTGGGAGTTGAATCCCAACAAAAAAAATTAGGGAGAAACCCTTGGGAGGTTTAGCTGCATGGTAGGGGAGATGTGATTCTTCCAATCTTAATACAAAACTCAAATGAGATAAGTGTATAGGCTGCTGCAGGTCTGAGAGTAGAATCTTGCAGATTCTTGGAATGCTCTTGATGCCAGAATTGTTAGGGTAACTTGGGAATAGGTCCAAGTTGGAGAAATTGAAGAGATTCAAGGGAGATAGGTTTCCTGTGATGAGAACTAAGTGCAGTAAATAGATTCCAGAAAGAGGGAGATGATATAATCGAAAAAACTTTATAAAGACCAGCAAATCTAGCAAAGGAAACTTGAAGATTCAAGGAATCAATCAAGAACATGGTAGGAGTGGGTAGAGAATGTATTCCAACAGTAAGAATCATTAATAGGTTTCTTGAAGGTTCTTGTTGCAAGAACTTGTGGCATTGGTAAGAAAAAGTTAAGACTACAGAGAACAATGGGCAACAACAATAAAGAACTAATAGAATGGAAGGAAAGAGAGAAGGGGAAACCTATAACAAAGAAGATCACTAATAGAAGGATGGTTCTAGGCCTCCACTGTTGCACAAACCCAAGAAAGGGAAATTGCTCCTGGTTTGAATTCAACAAACACCCATGGGAAGAAATTAGACGTGAGAGCATAACACCTGGTTTTATTAAAATGTTCTTCATCAATAATCAATTCTAAACGTGTGGAGAGCTTTTAAAGTGCCTCTCCCACTAAAAATGACAAAATGAGTCAAGAACTTTATGAAATAAATAAAAACTCCTATTTAAAATCAAAACTAACAATTACCCGTCTAAACTTTTAAATAAGTTCCACTAACCTCCTTACAAATTGTGTATAATATAAAGAACTAAACAAGTAAACTACTTATAACTAAGAGCTAAAAATCAAGTGACACTTGGGATGTGTCATGTCCTCAAAGTGGTCATGAGCTGCCAAATGTCCAAGAAAGTAAGGCCTCCTACTTGAACCACAGTAAGGGGTTGCCCTTCCTCCTCCTCCTCCTCCTCCTTTGATACACTCAAGGCATGATGTCTACATCAACTTCAAGATTATATCAAACAATTGGTCAAAAGAAATCCCAATCTAAAACACTGGGCATTGTTTGATAATAGGTTGTAGCGATGAAGCCAGTAGTAATCCATCTCTAAAGCAATACCTTGATTAGCTCAATTACTATCATCATTTTTAGGAAAATAAAAAATAAGGAAAAATAGAAAACCTAAATTTGATGAAGCTGGAATATTTAAAAATTAAAGGTAAATAAAAATTAAGAAAAAAATAAGAAAAAAAAGGAAATTATTGTATTGGATTTGATGGATGGATGATTACAACCCAAATACAATAAAAATAAGGGTCTACTTGGGGACTCTCTTACCCAAGGTCAGGATTCACCAAATAGAAGACCTCTCAACTTAACAAGGGGCTTATAGCTCTCCCATAATACAAAGATACATATCTCTACCGTACCTTTTCATTAAGCTTGCACCATATTTATATAAAGTAAAAACTAGCCGTTATAGAGAGTAGAATTACCATTTATCGATTCTCATTAATTGCTTTTCACATTTTCCATATGTGATGTTGGAGGAGAATTAGTGATTTGGTGCTTTTCATTTACAACATCCTCCTCCACTTGAAAAGAACTCGTTCTCGAGTTTGACCTTGTGATGCTTTCCTAAATGCCTTTTGTCAAACTTCCTCAACTCTTATTCACTAACCTAAGTATCTTTGGACTCTGATTTATTTTTTCATCGAACTAGATATTGTGTGTATGTGACTCTTCTAGTGGTAATTGACCATGAATCAAGCACATCTAAAATTTAGGGTAAAGTGGTTGGTAATGATACCTCCAGATTGCCAACCCTTAGCACGGGTTGGCTCGAATCACCATGATATGGATAAAAATAGGCAATATTAAAAACAAGACTAATTGTCATACTGTTGAGTAAATTAAGCCGGTATGCATTTGGTCCAATTTTCTTAAGAATACGACATTGTCCAATCAATTTGTTCTTTAGCTTGTTGTGGACATCGGCGTTCGGATTCCCCCGCCTGCCCATAGTTTCCAGGCCCATTCTTCGGTACGTGATGCCGGTGCATGAAAGGTCGCTAACCTTCTTACGGGAGGGTTAGGCTTTTCTGGGAGTCGTCATTAACTCGGGGTTAACCGATAGAGTTGAATATCGGTTCTCCTCTTTAAGAGAAGATGACAGGTCTAGATTCGAAGTCTACATTCTTAAGATAAATGGTAAGTTGTTTAGTTGTATTTGGGAAAGGTGCTAAGCACCCCAAATACCCGCCTTTTTAGGACTGCTTCTCTCATTCATACGTGTTTTGAATTACGCTAAAGTCCATGCTTGTTAAATGTAAAGTTATTAATTAGGACCACCCCCGTGGTGTGATCATTGCAGTTGCACCTGAGACATAGTCCCAAGCTGCCTACATACCTGATCTTGTGGTTCGAGTATTCCTAGGGTTTTGTCGGGATCAAACTGCATGTAGTTTTAGGGGTTGTGCAAATCTCGGTACCAAGTACGTTTGACTGTGAGAGTGATTCATAGTAGATTATTTGTATACTTGCAGAGTACTCTGCGTTGTTGCAAAACGTAAAAAAGTTAGCTAAATGGGGGCAGGGACTACGTTGTATCAATGTGCGTGTATTTTAGATGTTAGTTTTGAGTTACAGCCAAGTCCTAGGGACTTTGGATCATGAACCACAGTGACGTGATCCTAAGAGAAGATAGAGACCTAATAAGGTTAAAGCAGGCTAAAAGATATCAGGTGTCGAGTTATACGGAAGCTAATGCTTATTTCAACCTCATATGGTTCCAAGAGCATGCAAGGCTTAGGGATACTCATAGTGATTAGTCCTGCATATCCCGCATTCCTGTTCCAAACTGGTATAGCCAAACCATCATCATATGCCCCAAGTCTCTAAGTGTCTCCTAAAAATAACATAGTTTAACAATTAGACAAGTGTTCTATTAGATGAAATTAACATAATATAATGAAGTGGGTTAACATACCATTTTTTGATGCTTTACATGTAGCCAAGAAGACTATGTGAGGTTAGTGCACAACAATATCAATCATTTGTATAAGAGAACTAACTAAAATAAATTGAAGCCATGTCATAAGCAATTTAGAAAAACAAGTTCTCAATATAATCAAATTGGATTTATCCCAAGTTTAACTAAAGAAATAAGGACATCTTCAAACTAATTCAATAAAACTAAAGGCATGAACTAGATTAAGGATTGAATGCGAGATTTAAATGTACCCAAAGTGATTATGACAAAAGCAATAAATGACCTACCATATTAGTAGGTATGAAGAGGACTAAGTAAATCTTAATTAATAAGCATGAATCTAATACACCACAACAAAAGCATCAATTTTTCTATATATTGTAAAGAAGAGTAGGTTTGCAACACCATTACAAAAATTCCTTTATCACAAGTAACATCAACAATCTAACCTATGGCTTAACACTTGGGTTACTACCATTGCATATTTACAATTTGTTGGTCTTCCTCTTCTGTGAAATATCTATATGAATCAAAAGGAGATAATGTAGGCCTATCCCAAAAGTAATTGTTTAGGTTTGTTTCTTTTCCAAATTAAAATAAAAAAAGCATGAAACAATATTCATGCCAATTCAATAAATGATTTTGTACACATCATCAAAGGGGGATCAACCATAGAATACAAAGAAAATAAAGTTTAATAAAGTGATCAAATCTATAGCTTATATGTCAAAAAAAAAAAAAAAATGTAAAGACAACGATCTAAAACACTTGAAAAACTATGCCAAATTCTTTCGTACATGCCTAGAATTTTATCAATTGGAATACTAAAATTAATGAAATGAAGTTTGATTAGAGTTCCACAAGGCTAAATGGACTTTATGATGATGTTAAAGAAGTGAAATAAGAGGGAGAGGGAAAAATCTAGAGAGAAAAATAGATAGAGAAAAGGTTCTGCCGCTTTTTCCTCTGTTGTGAGAGCGTAGCATTGCAGTTTGTGAGCTCTACAATAATCTCAAATGAAATACCTGGACGAATTCTCTTTCCACCAGGGCCCAGCTCCTCATCCTCAGCAGCTCTTTTCCCATTGCTAAGAGCTAAAGCATTTGTTGTAGCAGCAGTAGATGCTGACAAAGGAATCTGTCTTTCTGCCTGAGCCAATAATGATCTTGCTTCATCCCTTTCTTTTCTCAGTCTTGCCATAATTGACTTAGCTCTTGCCTTGCCATATGAAGCTACTGCTCTAACGCAAAAGTGGGTAGCATCAATCCATCCCACTCATTCTGAAAATTTCTCAGTAACCCGAGGATGCTCGCAGCCTGTGAGGACCTGGGCTTCACTATCTCACTTGTTTTGATTGAAACTATGTCTTCCATAGTGAGTAGCTCCCCAGTCATAGGGCATTTTCCATAATCCGCTGCATGTTGCTCGATTAATCTCTTTTCGAAGAGCAATCCGGATTTCTTCAAAACCACCGGCTCTTCCGGCACTACATTGGAGATTGAACAGAACATTGTAGATGAAAGCTAGGGTTTCTCGCTACCTCTCTCTCCTTCTCTGCAGTTGGATGGATTATAAGCTACGGATAATCAAATAAATAGAGAGGAAGGAGAGAGTGGCTTCAGTGGCAACCGAGAGGTGGATAGAGAGAGTTCTGCACTAAGGGGCTGAGGGAAATTAGAGAGGGAGAGGGACCGAGTGAAAAGGGGGGTGCTGGCACAAGCGTCTATGCAGCCCCCCTTTCTACCTGTACGTGCCCAGCTAGGGAAAGAAAAGAGGAAAGGGGAAAGAAGAGGGAAGAAAGAAAAAGAAAGGGAAAGGAGAAAGGGGGGGATGACCGGAAGAAGGAGGGGGGGCTTGCTGGCGCCGGAGCAGTAGCACCGCCCCCTGTTTTCCATCTGATGCGGGTCCAACTAAACTAACAGAGGAGGGGAGAGAGAGATGGGTAGAGAGAGAGGGGTGGAGAGAGATGGCCGAAGGGAAGAATCCCCGGCGGGGAGCACTGGTGCACAACCTCCTCCCCTTTCCTTCTGCTCACATCCAAGAGAGAGGACCAGCAGCACCTGCGACACCCCCTCCCCCTCCGGCTTCTTCTTCTCCTCCATTCTCCCGCTTCTTCTTCTTCATTTTCTTTTTCTACCCCCCATTCGCCAGAGAGAGTTGAGAGAGAGCTCCCCGTTTTTTATTATTTTATTTCTTTTAGATTATTATCATGATTTTTATTTTGGGTATGTTGGTTGTGTGTCCCAGAACAAGGGAGAGGACACATGCAAATGTCATGCATCATGTAACGGGACAAGAGACACCTGCCATGCCATGCACCATATGACGGAAAAAAAGGAAGATGACATTTTGCAATGTCATATGTTATGTGGTGGGATAAGAAGGGTATTTTGTAGATTCAGCTTGGGTCTTCTTTTTGATACATTAACCTCCGACAAATGCGAATTTATAATGCTTTTTAAGGTTTTCGGGCATTTCGAGTGCAATGGTGTAGTTAGAATTGGATTCCAACATATGCTGGATGACGAATAGTGACAACACGATAATTCGAGAAATGCTCGATTACATTTTGAAGGGGTAAAATGGTTTAGTTTTAACTGGATCAATTTACACAAAATGTAACTCCAGATTTCCTCAAAATGTTGGTTCAATTGATTCACTCGTCTAGGAGTTGAAATCATCTACTACAGTGTGAAGTGTGGTAAAGTCTGGCATCAACTGCAAAGTGATACGTATCCCTAAAAATATGGAAACCACCATCTAAAAAGTGAATAAACACTCAAATTTGTTTTATTTTTTATTTTTTGGGGGTACATGGATCATTGC
>JAOXJP010216227.1:0-11788 GCA_025762735.1 Platanus orientalis
GCTTCTATTTGACCATGTCTTAGTTTATCCTCGTTCTTTTACCCTCTTGAGTTGTAATTACTAGAGTTTGCATTCAAATAAAGTTAACCTACACAGATTCTTATCAATTAGAATTCTTATACAACTTGGCCATCAAAGTTGGATTTTTTTTTCATTTTAATTTCATGTATCATATCTCAATTAATGAATTTAGCTAAGTGCTTCAGCTTTTGTTCCATCTCCATCTCCATTCGAAGAAGTGATAATTGAAATTCATCAATAAATTATTTTAGGTATGCAAATTACGATGATAAAATTTTGTTTATTTTGTTGTCTTTCTATTTTACATGAAAATTCATATACAATAGTTTCAGTGTCAATAAAGAGCAAATGTAACAATAAATAGCCTTATCCCAACTTTTTGGGTCAATACAGAGCAAATAATTGAGGTAAAATATCATGGTAATTGATCAAATACTAAGCTAAACTCAAAAATTCATTGAATGATTGAATCCCTAAAAATTTCCATTTTGCCACCACATACATTTCCCAATTGCCTTTTTCCCCTTTCTATTTATTTTTTTGTCATTATTTATCATTCCCAATTAAAATACCCTTTGACCCCCTCTTTGTATTTATTTCACCACCTATCGCTCCTACTTCAAATGCCTCTTGACCCTCTTTCATTATATTTTTGCCACTATCAACCATTTCCACCATCAAAAACCAATCTTTCATTTATTGTTTAGACAGCCCTATGCACCTGTGGGACCCACAGCACAGTGGGAGAGGTAATTTTAATGTGACTACAGAAAAATGTTGCTGATCCGATTCAAACCTGAGACCTTTTCTCTAGAGAGGCAGTGCCACAACCACCAGGGCACTCTGGGGTAGTGGCTACACCATTTTTAGCTTGAAAAACATCTTTCAACCTCCCTTTTTTGGTATGGCCACATGGGTCTCACTGTCACAGCTGCTTGAAGCGGGATTAGCCTAAGCCAATTAGAACCAAGGACAACCCAAGCAGACGACACTTTGCACTGCTCACCCCATCCCTCCTCCAGGGATTTCACCTTGAGTCTTTATTATGGAGACAGATTCTTCAGCTGCCGTAGCACTAGGGCATTGGCAACATCTTTTAACCCTCTTGTGTTTATGATTTTACCAACACCTATAACTCATACCTACTTTTCCAGCCCCAAGAATTAGTTACGAACAATCCATGTGCGAAAGATGTGATAAAGGCATCAGGCTGGACGCATGAGTGTCAAAAAGTGAAAAGCATACCCCTAAAAAGTGTAAATCACTTTTTCAAGACTGATGTGTCAGGCCCTGGTGCCTTTAGCATGGGTTGATATCGTCTATGACATGAAGATTTACATCGGGCTTGGAGGTGCAAGCAGGTACTGACAGCCTGTACACTTTTGTCAGTACCTGCTTGCACTTGGAGCCACACCATGAATGGTGGCTCCAAGCCCGGCACAAACCTTCACGTCATAAAGGATATCACCCCATTTAGCACCACTTTTGCACCAAAGCCGAGGCACCTTTCCAGGTCTTCTTAATTCCTCAAATTTAAAAATATCCACTTCCATTCCCATTCTAAACACGTGTCTCGTTCTCTTCTTGAGTTATCCTAGTTGTTTTTTCTCAATTGATTTAGGAGTTAGTTCTTCATTTACTCTTTCAAGACTCTTCTAAGAAACTTCTTATTGTACTCTGATTCTGTAATTACAATTCTATTGTCTTTTGACAATTTTTGATACCCAAGACGGAGTGAGGATAAAAGACCGTGAGAGAAAAGACACTCCAAAAACTTTCAAGAAGTCTAAGAGACATTAATCAGTAGCCATTAGTAGACTTTTTCTTATTTATTTATTTATTTTAGATTAGTGTTTAACAACACCGGAATCCATATATCACCTGGATCAGTGTTTAGTGAAAACAGTGTGGGTCCTCGTGTTCTGCCACCACAATTAAATAGTTTTTTCTTTTAATAAAACCGCTGCTCGGATTACATGAGAAGAATTTCGTGAGAACCATGCAAACAGCACCAGGGAGGCTGATGCATCAGCATTGAAAAGTGATTTACACTTTTTGAGGGTACGTTTATCAGTTTTCAGCAATGACGTGTCCACACTATGGTGCGGTTTGCACAGATCTCATGAAATTAGTTTGCATCTAATTTTCTTCCCTTAAAACATATGTGGTTTCATTGTCTAAGGGCATATTGGGCAGCTACATGTAATGTAATCATTTCATTTCAAATTTCCAAGGCATTTGAAGCTATAATGTGATGGTTGAAAATAAACTCACTTAGATTCATATTGAATTGTTAATGGATCGATTTTCATTCATCACCAAAATAGGAATGATAACATATTACATATATCATGTCATTTATAAAAAACCTAAAATGACTTCATTTCTAATTTTAGTTAACAAATCAGTAGTAAATCTAAATGAGTTCATTTTGAACCATCACCGTATGGCTACAAATGCCTTTGGAATTTGAAGTGAAATGATTACATTACAGGTGGCTGCAAAACACGCCCTTATGGTATTGGAAGAATAAAAATTTTAAAATCTTGTTGGATTGAGTTCATGCTAAAATTTTATTAATATTGTTGAAGCATGTTTTTAAACTCCCAACTATTGGGAAATTAGTTTCAATAGAGGTCTTATTTGTCACTTTAAGATAGTATAAACCCATAAAGAAACAAAGGGTTGAATCTGAGCTTGATTGTAACCTAGAGTTAACTTACACATTATTCGTTGCACTAGCAATTAGGAGGCCTTGACTATCTTCAAGACACATGAAAATGATATCTCATTGATTCTGCTCACTCGATCAACTAATTTAGTTTAGTTTTAGTACTTGATTTTAAAGCACAATCAATTTAATTGTGAAGGAGATTAAACGGTTGATCATAGAAAGCAACCTTGAGTTAGTTGATCACATGGTAAAAAAAAATCAATTGCTCACAGTTTAAAAAAAATTCAGTTGCTCATAGAAAGCAACATTGAATCAATTGCTTGTATGGAACAACAATATTAATTCTTGAATTTTCAAGCAAGCTTAGTGCGTAAATGTCTTCTATTTGACCATGTCTTAGTTTATCCTCATTATCTCGAGTTGTAATTACTAGAGTTTGCATTCAAATAAAGTTAACCTACACAGATTCTTATCAATTAGAATTCTTAAACAACTTGACCATTAAATTAAAGTTGGATATTTTTTTTCCATTTTAATTTCAGTTATCATATCTCAATTGATGAGTTTAGTTAAGTGCTTCTGCTTTTGTTCTATCTCCATTCAAAGAAGTGATAATTGAAATTCATCAATAAATTATTTTGGATTTGCAAATTATGATGATAAAATTTTGTATAATTTGTTGTCTTGCTATTTTACATGAAAATTCATATACGATAGTTTCAATGTCAATACAGAGCAAATACAACAACAACAAACAGCCTTATCCCAACTATTTGGGTCAATACATAGCAAATAATTGAGGTAAAATATCATGGTAATTGATCAAATACTAAGCTAAACTTAGAAATTCTAAACACATTTATAATTAACATACAACAATCAGTATACTTCATACCAAACATGAAATAATAGAGTTTTCATATTTGTACACATTTGTATCTAAAGAAACATACAAATAAAAAACAAAAGAAAAAGTAGGAAGACTTGTCGATTGGTGCCTCTCGTAGTGATTTGTTGCCTTTAAAGTGAATTTGTCGGACTCTTTCAATGTAGTGACTTGGTTCGACACCCATCTCCAAGAGATACATGAACAACCTTCTTATGCTCTACACAATGTTGGAAATCTATAAACAAACAACTAAATGGTCCCAATGTGCAAAATGACTCAAAAAACTTGAAATCCAAAGAAAAAAAGCAACTAAAATCATCATTTTGTGTGTGTGAAGCCCTAGGTTGTTTGCATCCTCTATATGCCCAACTAACCAGCCCTCACCTACATGTGCGTCTTCTCCCCCTCAAAAAGGAAAGCCAAATAATAATAAAAATAACACACTAAATTGTTGGTTTCTCCTTTTGGTTTGCCTTAACATATGGTAATCTTATATTAAATATATTTAATTCCTTGAGATTCAATTTGGAATCTCATTCAATGTTTGTTACTAAATATATCACAAATTATTCTATATTTCTCTTCTTAACCCCACTAGTTGCCAAAACTCTTGCACAAGCAACGGCCATTGGGTTGCTGAGTTCCAAGCTATAAGATTAATGTTATGCTTAGTTGCTAGTAGAATGCGAGAAAGTGAAGTTTATTATATGAAAATGAGTAAAGTGAAGTGAAGTACAGTGAAATTGTGTTTTACAACAATTGTTTGGTTGATTTAGAGTGCAGTAAGAAAACGTAAAAAAATATTGGTCACTTTCAGAATGTACAGTGTTTCATTCCAAAATCCGACTAATTTGATCAGATTTTGATGAAGGAAGTCAAGACATTAAGAAAACCTTAAATGGAAAACCAATATTCCAATGCATATTTTCCTATTTCAATCAAACGGCCACTTCATTTGGATTCTTTGATATCCATACTGTTTTCCATTACTTAACTAGCAACCAAGCAAAGTCTTACTCATTGAGAGGAGGTTTATCCTCTTGCAAATTTAGAAAAGGACAAAAAAGACATTTATGACTAGAAACCACCTAATTTTCTGAGAGAGGATTACATAAATCTGGATAAGAGTAAAAATCCATCTTCTCTACGGACATATACATAACAATGCAATTTCTCCAACCAAATGTCACTACCCTTCCATCATAGTCTACACTGTATGTCATTCTTTCACTCATTCAAGGAATTCAACAGCAAGTTTGCACCCAAAACAAAAACCACCTCAATCTAACCTATAAGGAAGACATGACATCGCAATTCATGTTGCACAAATCAGACTTGGTGTTATGACAGATGGGTTAAATTGAGGTTAATGACTATATAAAATGAAATGAGAAAAAAAAACAAGAAATAATCAATCGTATAAAGCACAAGATTTAAATGATTCGACAATATTTCCTATGTTCATGGGTGAAGATGATCAAGAAGCTTCCATTATGATAAAGATTTTGAATAGCAAGAGATTTTCTTTAATGTATCTCCCTAAAATCTTGCAAACAGGATTATATATATAATCGGATAAGTTAGATCACTCTTTGGATAACACAGACTAGTTGAACATAAGGTTAAATTCGAGATGACATCCCATCAGTTGGAGTGGAAGTTTTTGTTCCT
Organism: Platanus orientalis; assembly: GCA_025762735.1. Lineage (NCBI taxonomy): Eukaryota > Viridiplantae > Streptophyta > Magnoliopsida > Proteales > Platanaceae > Platanus > Platanus orientalis. Next base: position 5,256 of record JAOXJP010216227.1, read on the forward strand.
CCTTATCCTATATTACTTATTTCCTATATCCACTGGAACTATAAATTAGAAGTTATAATTTTCTCTTGTAGGGGTGTCAACAACCCGAACTGACTCGAGCTTTGCCTAGCTTGGCTTGGGCCCATCACTTGAAGGCTCAGCTCAGACTCGTAACGAGCCTAAGTTGCCGGGATTGGACTTGACTCGTTTGATAAAAATAAAAAATAAAACAAAATAGGCCCAACATCCTATGTCTCATTAGTCTAATTTGTCACATTATATAATATTATTATAAAATTATTAACCAAACCAAGCTTTTAACAAGCCGAGCTTAGTGAAGCTCGGATCAAGCTCACTTAGGAATGAGCTTAAATCAAAGCTCAGGCTCAACTCTAAGCTGAGCCGAGCTATCTCGGCTCATTCACAATCCTATCTCTAGGATTTTACATGACCATATGGAGTATAATATCAAGCAACCAAATGTGTAGCAACTTAGAAGGAAGTGAGCCAATGATCAATGGGTCTCACATACTATTTACATAATATTGAATATTTTATTGTTTGGCCATTAGGTTATTTTAGTTTTTGTGGTTTCTTTACATATCTATCTATGTATATGTGTGCATGTGTGTGTATGCCACGTTGGCAATTCTTCTTTACAATTACCTTATTTTTATCGGAGCCATATCCTCTGGTCCACAATTTTGGTGTTCCACTGGTACTCCAAGACACAAAGGAAATGGGGCCCATACTTTTTTTTTTTGCAAAGAGGCTTTTCAAAAATGTATGCGTACCTCCTCCTTTGTGTCTTGGAGCACAAAAAATGATGACCAAGGATATGAATCCCCATATCCTCTGTGCCACTCATATTGTGTTCTACATCTACCACAAGACACAAGGGGGTGGGCCCCCCAATATAAAACGTGTATGGGTCTCACCCCATTGTGTCTTGTGGTAGATGTGGTACACGGTACAAGTAGTACAGGGGATATGGTTCCTTTTTTATCCATCCTAAAATTTCTCCTTTCAATTTATTTCCTTTCCAATTTCTTTAATTTACATAGACCGTCCCTTTGCTTCTTTATATACTTAAATGTATCATTTATTTTCTCTCATTTAATACCCTTGTTGTTGGTTATTAATTAAAAGCGATTTTTTTGTTTGTTATATAAAAGCTAATTTATTCCGTTGGTGGTTAAAAACATATCCATTTCCTTTTTAAGATTTATTTATGATTGTCTTGAAAAAAGGTTTGTTTTTGTGTTCATTAATTTTATTTCTTAAAAAAGTTCAACAATTTCACTTTTTTATTCATATGTTATATGTTTTCTATTTTGTTCTTTTCCATTTATTTTTATGTTTGTTTGCCCATGCTTGCACATGTTCATTGGCTTATGTGTGTGTGTGTGTGTGTGCCTTACAAATTTTGGGCCTGAATATGTTCACTATTGTATACAGGGTGAGCCAAGCCCAATTTCGTAAAACTTAGCGAGCTGGGCTGAGCCTGGCCTTAGCCCAATCCTAAGATAAAAAAACAAAACCCAAGCCAAGCTGGGCAAAACTCAGGTCAGCCTGGCTAATTAATCCCTTTAATTCCCGACTTGGGAAGTTCCCATAATGAGAATCAGAACATGCAGATGATAGTAACTCTGTACAAATAAAGGCCCATATTATTATGCGATCATCCAACCTGTTTTGTTTACAATATACAAGATCTCATCCATTAGAGGGTTTTACTGCTCAGCACATGTGCCTTGTTTGCTGCTACGATGATGGTCAGGTCCGACAGATCAGACACATAGATGCCTCCATTAAAGGTAAATCTACGGTACTTCTTGGGAAAGATGTTTTAAAAAGGCCTCTCACTGCTGATCCTGTCACAGTGTCACTCCAGCCCGAGTCTCCACGCCCTTTCCCAGGTCAATACCTCTGCTTCATGACCTGCATTGATTGTTAGAAAGCCAAAGGGAAATTTATTGCTCAGTAGCCATGGGAACCTTTAATACTTCAGAAAGAGGTTAAGGTTCGCATAAGCATGGACAGTAGGCCAGGAGCTCTATTCACTGAACTTACAAAAACAATTCCTTATACTTAAAAAAATATGGACACGGTATCACCTCTCTAGAAGAGACATGAATTCACTATTAACTGGCTGCGTTCTAAGGGTGGTTGATTGCATTGACATATGCTACTCCTGTCGTGCGGGGCCACAGAGGGCCAGAGTGGCCAAAAAACTGATTGTCAATTATGCTTGCAACTAAAAAGAACAAAAAAAAAAAAAAAAACACCTGTAACTTCAACCAAATGTATCACACATGCCTCCTCCTAATAAGGTTTCAAGTATCATCATTAGTAATTCTCTTTGATTTAGTACCGATGAAGTTTATTACTTTCATATTTCTAGATTGGCAAATGGAACAATCCATGTTCTAGTCAAGTGTGGTTCTCTTGGGCTGTCAGCTATTCGGTTATATATCTGTACTAACAAGTGAACCCATGCAACACGGGTGAGTGAAGTAGTAAATTGAAACGTCAAATGATATTTTGAAGAAGAAAAAAAAATGTTTACGAGTGGTTGTTTACCATTCAGAAATTGAAAAGAAATTCATTAGTTATTATGACATGAAGTGATGTTAAATTAGAGTAAATTTTAGCAAATGAAAGAAAAAAAGTGAACTTAAAACCATTGTAGATCATAAAGAATATTTTGAATATATATATATATATATATATACTAGTTATTATGATTTTAGAAAAAAGTGGACTTAAAGTATTGATACACCCATTGTAAATCATATATATATATGAATGAAAAATCTAATAAGAGAGTTTTTAGGAGATTTTTTTTTATATACATCAAGAGAGAAATCTATTATTAGGAAACTTATAATTGAGTTAATTAAGGATGGAAGAAGTGTGAGACATTTAGAGGAGAGAGAATTTAGAGATTAGAGTGAGATTGCTCAAATTGGGTCTTAAACCCCCAAAACATTTGTCATATATATAGAGAGAAAAAAATGAAATGAAATGGGTATTGAATAGGGTATGCTCCATGGATCTTCAATCATCGGTCATTAACAACTTAAGAAAACCCAATAACCGAATGGAGGCACAGTTACACACGATTAACTAATGACTTAAAAGACTTAGACTCGTCAACATAGACCATTGTTTTTTTTTTCTTTTTAAATGAAGAGAGGTTAAAAAGAATGAGATCATTAAGCTATATGCAAGGAAACCCATAGTCACATAGATACCTAAAACTTGTTAAATTCATACAGAAGTAACATTGCAATTCCAAAAGAAAGACATAAGAAAAAAAAAAGATATTTAACCTCCGAAGAATCCTGAGTGACTTTGGCTGCAAAAATAGTTTTTGATGTCCATTGGCAAAAACTCTTTGACATTTTTGTTCTGTGTGATACGAAGAAAGAATGCTAATTGGATGAAGAAATTAGAAATAAACACTCCATTGAAATTTGAAAAGAACTATAATAATAGATATTTAAAATCAATTATGGAAAGAGAAACCATCACTTTTCAATCCAATTGGAACACAACCAATCTAAAATTCAATATCAAAATATTAATCAATTACTCAAGGCTTCAGAGTTAAATGTAAACATGCCGTTCTAGACTAATGAACACCCAATATAATGAGCTTGAATATTGTGTTGGTTGATTATTAAATCATCAAAGAAGCTATAGGCCGAGAGAGAAAGAGAGAATATTTAACACCAGATAAAAGGATAACATAATTAAATGTGAAAACATAGTAAAAAAAAAACATCTATAATAGCTATATCTACACCCCGCATGACACATCATTCTGACCTATTGATGACCATCCTGATGCGCCTCGGCTTTGGTGTGCATGCCCAGATGCGAAAGTGGTGCTAAAAGCACCTAATCCTGACACATCAGTCCCGAAAAGTGATTTACACTTTTTTGGGTATTCTTTTCACTTTTTTATGCTGATGTGTCTGGCCCAGATGCTCTTAGCACCTCTTTTGCACCCAGGCATGCATACCTAATCCGAAGGGTCCTGATGAGTCCAAAAATTAGTCAATCACTGTAGAGGCTACCTACTCTTACTGAAGCTCCATTGCATCGCTGAGTTGTTTGGCTCATAAGTGTCTTGGCTTGAAAAGTCGTCATCCCCGTCTATAGTGAGATACTTTGACAGGAAATCTAGTTTGAAATTGGGGTTCTTGCAGTTCATTAGCTTGTAAAGATAGTCAAGGTAAAAATTACTACAGAAGATTGAGAAAGGAAATAAAGAATGATAAAGTGAATTGTTATAAACTGCATGACCGTTACCATATTTTTAGAATGCATAACATTGGAAAGAAAGTCTAAATGGAATGGAGGGATTTTAGGATGGATAAAAAGGAAATGCTATAAATATTGTATTAAACGTTAGAAAGATGGAAGGTCATGATACGTTAGAGAAAAATACAATATATGGAAGAGTAAGTGGTTGAGTTATAATCACTGAGGAGTAAGTGGTTGGGTAATAATCACTGAGGATCTTCTACAAAAGTTTAAAGTGTGGTATCATCCTACATGCGTCTGTAGTGTGACACATACCCAAGAAAATTGAAAATCACCCACCGAAATTTGATTTTTTGGGTGCATATAATGCTGCAAATGCTCACAAATGCTGCCACATTTTAATGTAGTAGAACTGTGGAAGGTTTGCCCTTGGAAATAACAAAGATAGAAAGGGGAGCAGGTCATACGTAAGGAAACGTGAGAGTCATACTTTTTTTTTTTTTTAAATCAAAGAGAAAACATGAAAAGAAATATTAAAGGGAGGTTATGACAAAAAGAATAATAAAAGGAATATGAAAAGGAGGTTAAGATAGAAATAAACATGAAAGAAAATATTAAATAGAGGTTATAACAAAATAAATAAATATGGTAGCACATGTGGTATCACCCATGTATAGGAAAGCAAAAGGGCTGTCCACGTCAACATCCTTTGCTTTAGTGTGTGTGTGTGTGTATATATATATATATATATATGGTTTGTATTCAATCCACTTAAAAGAAAAAATAGATGCATCTATATTGGGGAAAAAAGAGAAGATGTGTACGAATGAGATATCCAGGAACAAAAAGAAAAAGAATAGATTAGAGGAACTCCCAAGCACTTGGTGACCTCAGGTGTGTCCATATTAATTGAACGGGTGACTCATTGTTTTGATGAAACATTTCTTTGGACAGAAGAAGATTAAGTAAACTATAGTGTGCAGTGTATTGATCGTTTTGGAAAGAGAAGAATATGCTAGATCCTATACATACATACGTATGTGTGTCTGTGTAGGGGAATGCTAGAATGCATAGTTTCAAGGGCATGTTAACACAGTGATCAAATTTATCCCTTTTTTAAAGGATTCTAACATTAAATTAAGGGCATTTTTGTTATTTCATTTTATATTCTTCCACCATCCTTTTTTTTATTTATCAACCACTTCTTCCTCCCACCTTCTCCATTCAATCTGTGATTTTCCCAATCTCCACCATCCCTCTCTCAAGGTTGCGACACAGTAGAAGAGACATAATCAGTGAATCCTATTCCTGTCCATTTCATTTTCTGAATTTTTATTCATTAAGATTCCAAATTGATATAAAAAACAAATTAATGCTCCAAATTATTATAGATAATCAATAACGTCAAATTGGTGGCAATGAAACCTCTTTCCAAGTAGCCACAAAAGAACCCGCTCTCTAAAAGAACAACAATCAAAATTAAGGGTGTTCCTCTTAGGTTATTAATCCATTGATGGTGCCCTTTTAAGAAGGGGAAAGAATGAGTAAAAGTCATGTTCAAAGGATGAAGTTATGGGGGAAGTTATTTGGTGTATACATGTTAGACAACCGAAGATATGCCGAATTGCACAACTCCAACGAACCAAGAGACATGGCTTGAATGAATTATCCGGTGTAAGCGGTATTGCTTTACAAGAATCACAACAACTAATGAGATGGTAAGTCTGCATTAAACAATAGCAATGGAGGAGGAGGTGGGTTAGCCTTCTAGGGTTGGGAGCAAATCTTGACAAGAACAATTTATGATGGTTCTAGTTTATAAAATAAAAATAAAAATGGGTGTTTTACAAAAATGATGGGAGCATTCGAAGAAAAAATTACTATGGATTTTTTATACCAAAGATTTCGCAGTTGGCCTCTTAAAGAGATTGACAAAAGGATTGCAAGATGAGAGGTGGTTGAGAAAAAGGAAGATGAGAAAGTGAAATAACGAAATCCATTGGTGGTCGTAGGGCGGCAACACCAAGAAGGAGAGGGGCGTGGTGGTCGTGATCTCCATCCACTTGTTCATTTACTTACTCAAGTAGAATGAAGAAATCTATTGCGAGATTTTGGGAAGAAGAACACTTGTAGTTAAAAAAAAAAAAAAAACTGAAATAAAAAATACCCAAATACCCTTGATTTTGTTTTATAAATCACAAAATTTTGGATAATTTTAGTCCAAAATATTTTGTGTATAGTGCTAACATGCCCTTGAAACTATGCACTCTAGCTATATA
>JAOXJP010216238.1:0-25727 GCA_025762735.1 Platanus orientalis
GCAGAACGCCTGTAGAAACTTGGGGTTTGCGATCTTGCATGAAGAGGGGAAAGATGGGGCGATGGGTTCGTGGGTGAGAAGAAAAGGGGCTGGTTTTTTTGGGTTGGTTGGTTTAGGTGGGGTTAGTTCAGGTTGTGGGCTGCTTTAGGCTTAGGTAGGCTTGGCTTGGCTTGGGTGGTTCAATCGAACCGGTTCAAGTAGGGTTAAAAAATAATAATAATAAGAAATTAAAAAAACAAATAAATAAATAAATAAAGTAGAATAAAATAGAAATAGAAATAAAAATAAAATAAAATAATAATACTAAGTAACAATAATAAAAATAATGATAATAAGGATAATAATAATAATACCCATAATAACAAATGCATAAATAAATAGGTAACATTAATAATAAATAAGATTAGTCAAATGTGCTAATAAGAATGCTACCGAAAATAAATAAATAAGTAAATCAATAAATAAAAATAAATAGATAATATTAATAAAATAATAATAGAAGAGGTAGAAATCACAATGAGAAATAACCGAATCAAAAAAAAATAATAGAATAAAAAGAACTTAATAAATAAATCAATAAATAAAAATAAATAGATAATATTAATAAAATAATAATAATAATAATAATAATAATAGAAGAGGTAGAAATCACAGTGATAAAATAAAAAAAAATAGAATAAAAAGAACAAAATAGAGTAAAATGAGAGGCGGGAATTGGTGTTGGGTTTTAGCCTAGTTAAGGTCTTAGCTGATGAGTTGAAGAAAGCGGGTGGGGGATCGTTCTATCTGTCTGCTGACTTAAAGAAAAGTGTTGGTACCGGAAATAATGCCAAAATTAGGTGCTTACATAGGTGTGTGAAACTATATATGCAAGTTTGTTGTTTTTTTTTGGTTTATAAAAGGAAACTATAAAATACAAGAAAAAAGGAGAAAGAAGAGGGAAGAAGAGAGAAGATAAGAAAGAGAAAGAGGGTAAAATGCTAACATCATGTGAGGGGTTGAGAGAGAAACTTGGGATACCATACCCACTTCAATACACGTGTCTTTTCAAATATGCATCTTTAATTGATTTTCATTGATCTAATGTGACCTTTAAATATGCATTATATGAAGAATAAAATAAAATCCTAGATTCTAGATCTAACAAAATAAACTTGTCAAAAATAATAAAAGACTTCTTAAAAAATAAGATTCCTAAAGAGAAAAAAGAGAATCTTGGTTGCCACAATATTTGGCTTATTGGCCAGGTTATTAGGTCTCACAAGATCTTAAACAATCTCCCAAAATATTCTTTACAATCATGGAAAAAATATCTCCCAAATATTCTCCATAATCTTGGAGAAAATATCTCTAAATATTATCTATAATTTTGAGGAATATTGAAGATATCTTGTAACTCATATTATGAGTCCCATGGACTGAGGTGGCAGCCCACAATCTTGGAAAAAATACAAAAATACCCTTGAAAATATTATCTTATTCTACCCCTTGACAAACATGTCTTATTACATTTAACCTCTTAAGACTTAAAATAATTGCAAAAACCCCTAAAAGTAGAAAATTAACTCTACACTATTGGACACTCCATGGAAGACCAACTTCTTTTTAATATGGTATGCTCCCGCATCACTCTTCTTGCTTATGTTTTTCAACAGCTTGCTCTTGTTAATCTGAATCACCTTGCTTCTTTTTTCAAATGTATATTTTAAGTTCAATCTCTTCTTTCTACTAACACCATAACTATCAAAGTTGCATGATGGAATTGGGATAGGAAGTGGAATTGTAGAAGAAGACAACTCTTTACCTGAACTCTCCCCCTAAAGAGATGTTTTATCCGAAGAAAAAAAGTGAATAGACTCAAAGAATGTCACATCCTGATAAACAAATTTCCTACAGGTATGTGGGTGAAAACACTTGTACCCTTTTTTATCAGCACCATAACCCAGAATGACACACTTAAGTGCTTTTATGTCTAGCTTGGTGCGATCGGACTTAAATATGTGCACATAGTCTATATACCAAAATGTTTTGGGGGGAAGAGAGAACAAAGGAGTTTCAGGTGATAAAACTTTGATTGGAGATTTAAAAGAGGGTACACGTGATGACATCCTTTTCATGAGGTAGATGGTTGTTTGAGTGGCATCAGACCAAAAAGTCTTGGGAATATTCCTTTTAACATGAGTGTACGAACAATCTCAAGTAAGTGTCTATTTTTATGTTCAGCCACCCCATTTTGTTCAAGAATGCCTAGATAAGTGGTTTGGTGGACAATTCAAAAAGCATAAAAAAATAAAGAAAGAGAGTTGAAGAGATACTCTCCCCCATTGTTTGATCGAAGAATACCGAGTTTGGTGTTAAACTGTGTATAGATCATATTATAAAACGATTTGAATGTATTACACATATCACTTTTGTTCTTTATTAAGTACATACACCCATGTAACCCGAGAGTAATCATATACAAAAGTAATAAAGTAATGAAAACCAGAGAAATAAGTAATTGGGGAAGGTCTCCGCACATTAGAGTGAATGACGGTGTTAATTGGATTAACTGAATGACGGTGTTGATTGGAAGGTCCCTGCACATTAGAGTGAACGACGGTGTTAATTGGATTAACTAAACGACGGTGTTAGTTGGAAGGTCCCCACACAATAGCAAATGAAGACAAACTTCTATTGTTACTTAATTGGATTAACTGAACAACGGTGTTTTGCCAACTGACAAACCTTACAAATGAAAATTATTTAAAGCAAGTTGAAATTTGGGAAAATTTTCTTCAACAAAGAAAAAGATGGGTAGCCAAGACGATAATGCCATTAGAACAACTCATTGGTAGTAGTGGGGGAGACATTCTTCTTTATTGCTGAAGATGTGATTAATGATGAGAGATTGAATTTTGAAGATAGAGACCATCATTTTCATGCCCAATACCAATAGTTGTCTTCGTCTTCAAATCCTGAAACAAACAATAATAAGGGAAGAAAATAACACTACAGTTTAGACTTTTGGTGAGTTGGCTAATGTGTAACAAGTTTAAGGTAAAGTTAGGTACATGAAGAACATAAGATAACAATAAAAAAGTAGTAGGGATGTCATCATGTCTGACAATAGATGAATATGAACTATACGCAATGTGGACTTTGTCTTACCCATAACTGATATAATAGGATTGAGCAGGGAAGACATAACAATCATGTGGTAGGAGGCTCCTTAATCAATGATACAGGAGTCCTGAGATGTGGAAATATATGCGGATAGAGATGATGTAGACATACCTGAAGTATAAGCTGCAACGATGAGGTAAGAGCTATTAAAGAAGTATCAAGTTGAGAAATAAACTGACGGAAAGCCTCAATGTTTTCCTTAGATAAATGACCATCTGGTAGAGAGACAGGTGTGAGAGCTATAGGCTCTGAAGGGGTGGAAGATACTGAGTGTGCATTGGGTCTATTCCTGGCAAATCTACTACTGCTTCGACATATACCCGATCCACATTGTTAAAACTGGCGTAGAGAAAGATCTTGTGAACATCCATGCAAATCCCAACACTGGTCCTTAGTATATATGGATCTACCATAATGCTCACACTTAAGGCGATCTCAATCATCTAAGGAAGTACCAAAACGTCCACCACGACTTCGTGTAGAGGAACCCCCATGGTCACTTTGGTTGGAGGTTGAGACAAACACTGATTTATCTATTGCAAAGGATGGATTCATCACACCTCGTTAACCCTCTTCTCTATGAACATGTGCATACACCTCATTTAAGGATGACAGGTTCATATTCAAGATTTGAGCTCTGATCTATTCATACTTAGATTTAAACCCGTTAGAAATTCAAACATTTATATCTCTTCAACATGTTTCTTATAGGCTGTAGCATCCTTTGTATAGGCAGAATGATAGGTGGTATAATGTTCTAGTTCCTCTCCCACATCTTCTTGAAAGCAGCATAATAAATGGCTAGGGGCTGATCCCCTTGTTTAAATTATGCAACCTTGTATCGTAGATCATACACCTTTGCAGTGTGTCCAATCTCAGAATAAGCTTGAGATAAAGATTCCTAGATCTAATGAGTTTTCTCTAAGAAGAGATAGTGATCACTTATTTATGGTTTCATGAAGCTCAACAACCATCCCATGACTATAACATTTTCTATTTTCCATTTTCCATTTTCCATATTTGGAATCCCCCCTGGGAGGAACTTCTAGTTCACCTGTCATGTAGTCTTCTTTGTCTTTACCTTGAATGTAAATAAGAACATATTTGGACCAAGTAAGATGATTTGTACCATCAAATTTTGTTGTAGTAATCTGCCATTGAGAAGAGTCCAGTAACAAGAGCCTCCCAAGTCACTCTTGTTCGATTCCCTGGAATTTTGGATTGACTTCTAATTTTCTTTGAACATGATTTAGTCTAGGAACACCCACCAACAACACACACAATCACAATACGATCTACATTGGTCAAGACACACCTCAACGAACAACAAACCTCAGCAATACACACGATGGAAGAGTAGAGACATTAAAAAATGAGAGCAGAATGGAAGTAGAGAGGACGGGTTGCACGAAGCATGAAGGAAAGACGGCAACCAAGCAACAATAGGGGACTAGGTAACTCCACAAGGCAAAGCCGACAACATTGTTCAATGGAGAGGGGGCAGATCTGCATCACAATACACAAACAAGCCTATAAATGGCCAAAGAAGGCTTTGATGGCAAGATTGGGGTAGGAAAACTGATAGAATTTTCGCTACAGACCTCCAAATGACTCGAAATCGCATGCATTAGATCAACAACATTCTAAGGAGACAAAACAAACTAGAAGAAAGAGGAAAAAAACAGCCATGGATGTAGATTGAGTAGAATACTCAAATTGGAAGAAAACACCATAAGATACAGGAAAATTCATAAAAATTCTGAAATTTCATCAAAACAATCCAAACTTGTCACCATAAACACCATAAATCAGAAAAAATACAAAGCAATCAAATACCTAAACATTCGTCACTGACACCACTGTATAGCCAAGGTGACATTAGCATCCGTACGACTTATGTCAGCCCTATTTCTAATACATCTTCGTCACCGGTGAGTTTTAATCAATTCTTGGTTAGCTCTGATACCAACTTGAAGTTTCACAAGTAGATCCAAGACCTAGAGTGAGAGAGAGAGAAAGAAGAGAGAAGAGACAAAAGAGAGATTTTGAGAAATAGTAAAAGAGAGATCCTTTCTATACGAATTATTTATTTGTAGAGAGATGGTATACCATAGTATATGGCATACCGTACATATACATGTATCTAATACACTTGACAATATTACCCTCCATGTAATGTATTTCAACAATATATAACTATTTGTTTTTATAATTTTATTGGTGATTAAGTTTTGGTTGATAACATTTTTTTTGTGGGAAAAACTCTAGCACATGTAGTGGAGCCACAAAATGAAGATTAAGGCTTCGTTTGGTTCGGATTCTCAAAATTGATTATTGATTATGATTATGGATTTTCATAATCAGATTATGAAAAATGATTTTTAAAATCAGAATCTCGTTTGGAAACCTGTTTTTAGAAGCTGGTTATGAGAATCCATTAGCAAAATTCTGTTTGGTTCAACATTATTCAAAAAACGATTATTCAACTATAACAATATGAGAAAATTCATTTAACAAGAAAACATATATAGATATTCTTATATAAGTAAACCAATCCATCCAAAATGAAATACAATTGCCATAAAAATGCATCATGTATAAAGTTTTGTAAGCAAGAGAGGATCTCGATTGCATATACACACAATGACTTGAAGCTATTGAGGAAGTTGCATACACACACACAATTACTTGAAGCTGCTAAGGAAATTGAGGTTCACAGTATTCGGTTACTAATGTATTTTATTGCCTACAAGACTAGAGGCATGTTGATTTCAAACATGGTTTTGATTTGAAAACCCTTTTGGCAAAGACTTAACTTTAATGTTGTCTAAAAGGGTGGAACAAAAAAATATGCTCAAACCATAGGTTTCATTTGGCTTGGACAAATGCAAAGAAACCTCCATATTGAAAAGCAGATAAGTTGAAACAATCACATTTTGGTTAAGTTCCCGACTCATTGGAGGCTATCATTCCACTATCCACACACGTAGGTGCATGGACACATCAAATAATTTTTATCTTCCTTTTAGTTTGTTTCTATCCCTTAAACCAAATACATAATAATCACAAATTTGTTTATGGTTGCACGTGCATAATGATGCATATAAATGGCGGTTACCAATTAAAGCTAGCCAATTTACAGTGACAAGAATTTATTACCAAAAAAAAAAAACACTGAGAATTTATTAAAAAAACAGAGACGAGACAGGAAAGAGAAGGGGAGGAGAGCAAAGAGAAGAGAAGGGAAAGCAGAGAGGGGGGCGAGCAGAGAGAAGAGACGGGTGAGAGAGAAGGGGGAAGAGACAGGAGAGAAGAGAGAGCAAAGAGACAAGGGTGAGAGAGCCGAACAAGTGAGATAGGGAGAGAAAGAGGGAGGAGACAAGAGAGAGGGGGGAAGATCTTACCTGTGTGATTTTCAGACCTTGAAGAAAGGAAGACTCGAAGAAGAGAAGCCCTAATTGATCTCTTGCAGAGCCTTTTGTTCCTTCTGTAAAAGACCGTAAAGGGGATAATCATTTATAAGTGATTTTGCTCTTGCTCCCAAAAAGTCAGAGAAACAGGTGTTTCACCATTTCTGATTATGATTGTAGTCGGAAACCAATTCTAGCATAACTGATTCTGAGAATCTCAACAAAACACTGCTCTGGACCCCAAAATCGATTTTGGGTGAGAATTGATTATGAGAATCTGAACCATACACTACCTAAATGTTAGCCAATTTTATTTTGTTTTTTACTTTTTTTCTTGTCTTATTTTGGGTAAACAAACCAAACTGCTTTCTTGCTATTGTTTCTCTCCCTACTTTGTACTTCCTCTTGTCTTTTTTCTCCCTCAGTAGACACGAACAAGAATAGAGATGTTGCTATTCATATTTATTTATTTTTCTTTTCTTTCCTACTTTTTCTTTAAGCCTCTATTCTTCTTCTTCATTCTATGTTCATGAGAATTGAAGACCCATTGTTCTGTTTCTTAAATAAATAAATAAAGAAATTAGAAAAAGAAGAAAAATAGAGGCTCCCATCTCACTGGCTTCTTTTTCCTTATTATGCATGCTTATGTTTTTCTTTTTTCTTTTTCTTAATACGTATTTATGTTTTCTTATATTTTGCTCATTTTTAATATTAAATTATGACCTGCTTGAAAAAGGCTGCCCCTCCTCAGGTTTTAGGGGTTCTTTTCAGTTTTAATACTTTGTCATTCAATTATAGTGGGTTTAATAAGTGGTGACACTAAGCTAGGTAACAAGGACAGTAACACGGGTGTTCGTGTCTGGCATGGATATAGGGCCCTCCGTCGTGGCACCTGCCATGAAAATTATATAGGCTTACTGATGAAGAAGCTTCATCAAATGGCAGTAATTTCCAGGCCACTTCAAAAATGAGTCTATGGGATGATGAAGTTTAAGACTCATTATATTTGCTTTGGTGTGCTGCAGCTACGTGGGATCACTTTAGTATTTTTTGTCTAAAGGAATAAGGGTAGATTAAGAGTATTTAAGTTTTAGTGGTATTCCTTGTAATTTTTTGAGTTTAGAGGGGCTTTTATTATGTCATGAATAGATTGCAATTGGCTTAGACGAAGAGAACTCCTAGATTGTCTTCCATATGAATGGTGATATAATGTTCCCATACATATGGGAGAGGAGCTTATCCAAACAGCTTTTAGTTTTCTTTTTATTAAGTTGTTCTAGTGTTTTGTGGTTTCCTAGAAGGTCCCTCTTTGGCAAGAGTCTAAATTAGGAAGTTTTAATAAGCAACCCTCTTTTGGTAGGGGATACATTAGGAAGTTTCTGAATTTCTAATTAGGATTTATTTCCAATTGCATTGTAAGCAAGTTAGGAAGTTTCTATTATGTGTCCAGGGAAGTTAGGAAATAGTTGATTATAAATTGATGTAACAGGGTCTTTGAAAATCAGTGAAGACTTCTCATTCGTCTTAATTGAGACGTGTAGCCTTGTAGGAGGTGTGAACTCTCTTGAATGAGTTTAGAGATTTGATCTCCCTCAAACGAGATTACTTTTTCTCTCTAATTTTCCCAATTTCCTCTTTATTTCAGTGTTTGAATCCTGGTATCTGATCGGGACTATTACAATTGGTATAAGAGCCATCGTGATTATGTCAATGGAGGCCACGTACTCGAGGACAGAAAAAGGCTGCATCAATCATGGACCTAGTAGATTTGAATGCAATTTTGGAAGTGATTATGAAGAAATTAGAGGATCTTAATGCAATTAAAGAAACAGTATCCAACTCCAACAAGATTGAGCTTCTAAAGAGGCTAATGATGATCATACAACTGGATCAGCAATGAATCAAGCTTCAACTATGGAATATCGAAATATTCACCTTTAAGCATATCCACAACAAGGTGATGTTCACATCCAACTTCCTACCGATGTGACAACTACAAAAATGTCTACACTTAAATTAAATTTTCCTTGTTTCGATGGGATTGATCTGGTACCCTAGATCAATGAAGCAAAGTGATTCATGAAATTACATTAAATAGCTCCACCACGTGTCACAATCGACAATGGTACTATTGGCTAGAACAACACTGCAGGGAAGGAATACCATGGCAGTTTTTTCACAGAATCTCTAATCTCAAGATATAGCCCAACACAATATGATGGCTTCACTATTGCATTGAAGAAGTTACGCCAGACTGGTACCCTGTGTGATTATTATAATGAATTTGGGAGGCTTTCTAGTCGACTTATTGACATTCCACTGCAGCAACGTATAAGGCTTTTTGTTTGGGGGCAGGGCTTTGCGAGGATATACACTTGGATATACAAATTCAAAGCCCGAGAGATCTATTCCATGCTTTTTCTTTGGCAAAATTATTCAAGGAAAATATGTTACGATATTGATGGACAATTAGATTTAATCAGAATAGAGAAACAATACCAAGCAATCCACAGGCTGCAACATCCCCTAAACATCTTAATCCAAATTTCAAGAGGTTGACAATTGCAAAGATGAAAGCACAAAGAGAGAAAGGGCTGTGTTACAACAGCGACAAATGTTTTTCCCCCAATCATAAGTGCAAGGCCCAACAATTTGTCTTTATTGAGGGGGAAACATCAGCAATTGATGATACCAATGATTCAAAAGATGATGATGCTAGTCTTACAATAGAGATGGACCAAACAGAAGAACCTGAGATATCGATTCATCCACTAACAGGTTCAACAGCCCCTCAGACGATGCGCGTTCATGGAACCATCAAGCAGCATCCTGTGGTTGTGCTTATCAATACCGCTAGCACACATAATTTCATCAATGCCAAACTCGTGCAACATTTGGGCTGCCATATACAATCAGGTAGTGACTTGCGGGTGACAATCGCAAAGGGTGAGGTCTTATGCAGCCACGGTATGTGTCCAAATATGTATTTTAAAATACAACAATTTGATTTTTATGCCACTTGCTGGAATTTGGGGGTGCGACATGGTACTAGAGGCCCAATCATTACGAACCTTGGGACCGGTACTTTGGGATTTCACAATTTTTTGGATGTAGTTTAAACTCAGTGGCAATGAGATTACTTTCAAGGGAATAGAGAAAATCCTACAAAAAAATTATAAAGCCTGCAGACGCATGTAAGGATATATGTACAGGGGCATCTTGTTCTTTGTTGTTCATGTGTCATCCAACTAAGACAACAGAGGACCTGGTTGATCAACTATTGCAACATTGCCTCCAATAGTTTGAGGATGCCTTTACCGAACCCATAACCTTACCACCTACTTGCAACCATGATTATGGAATTACTTAGTCCAGGCAACTGACCCATGAATGTGTGCCCTTATCGGTATGTATCCCCATTTCTAGAAAGGGGAAATTGAGTGACAGGTGACTGAAACCACTGGCATCATTCGACCAAGCCAGCTTAATTTTGATAGATCGGTTAAAGGAAATCCAGGTCCAACAGGGTATGGGGG
Organism: Platanus orientalis; assembly: GCA_025762735.1. Lineage (NCBI taxonomy): Eukaryota > Viridiplantae > Streptophyta > Magnoliopsida > Proteales > Platanaceae > Platanus > Platanus orientalis. The sequence goes on from JAOXJP010216238.1 coordinate 10,112, forward strand.
CATTGTTCAGGTTGAAAATGGCAATGTAGTCTTAGCAGTTTATGGGCCTTTGGGTGTCGGGGATTCGGCTAAAGCTGAGTTACTTAGTCTCTTATATGGACTATAAGAGATCAAAGCGCTAGTAAATTTGGGTGTTTGGTGGAAGGCGACTCAAAGGTGTTGGTTAGTTGGGCTTTTGGTCTTTCTCAGGGATCGGGGCTTTTAATGCAATATGTTCATAAGATAAAGGCCCTTGAAAGGGAAATGGGTATTGTATTAAATCATATTCATAGGTGTCAAAATGGAGAAGCTGATAGACTTGCCAAGTGGGGGAGAGATCTGTCTGAAGGTTTTAAGGGGGATAGGCTAGCTTAGTTTTGGGGTTTCTCAGCTTTGTATACTATGTCCATCTTTGTTCTGTATATGCTTGTATTTCTTCTCTTTGGTAATAAAATTCTTGTTATTCTTAAAAAATAAAATAAAAAATAGAACGAGTATAGCCAAGATAAGGATATGATGAATGAGTGGTAAAATGTGAAATGATGAATAAATGCATATGATGGAGATCATGGGGTAATCCCTTTAGGTGATTATAAGGAAGAGTTAATTGAGCTGGTTATATACAATGAAGATTGATAATAAAACTAATGAGGAAGTGACTTATGGAAGGTACATGCTCTAAAACGACATGGGGAAGACAAAGACATTGGGTTAACATAGTGAAAGAAGAGTTGAAGACTTGACACATTCATGTAGCCACTGTAGATAGAATGGAATATAGTTACTAGAGTGGAAAAGCAATTTGAAAGTGAGAAGTGGGAAGTGAGGGTTAATAAATCCTTACGAAGTGCAAACCAAAAAACGATTAAAGTAAATAACAATAATTTCAATTGCAATACCGTAAAGTGAATAAACTTAATAAAGAACTAAAAGACCCAAAAGCTATACTATGTAAGTAACAAAGAATCATGATAGATAAATGAATATGCAAACCGCTTCTTATTAGTATGGCCAGCCATTCCTTAGATTTTATTATACATAAGATTTTTTATATATAACTAACATATTAGAGGTAGACTATAAAAGACCTTGTATAAAAACTATTGAATTTGAATCTTTTTTATTGGATTGGAATAAAATAATATAAACAATAAGTTCAATGGCATTATCATTGGATTTACATTAAATAATACACAATATTGTTTCTTGGATTGCTTCCCAGTCAATTCTTTAGACATTTTTCCTCGTTTCTTCATAGGCTTCCACTCATTTTCCTAAATAGCTTCCACTAGTTTCTCAACGCTTTCCACTAATTGGGGAAACGAAATGGAATTAAGTTCCCAAACGAGCTTCCTAAGAAGTGAGCTTCTTGCCTTGTACAAAGCTTCCCTGCAACTATGACTTAAAAGAAGGATATATGTTGCCACTTCAATAAGTTATATATGATGATGTAATGGGATTCTTGTAGCCAATCCCAAATAATTTGCAGGCTCTGATGATAAGTGGTGATATAATTTGCCTACAAAGACTCACCTTCATACCAAGTGTTTTATTGTAACTATGGTGATTCATTTAAGGAGGATATATCATGAAACATTTTTTTTTTTTTTTTTGGACCGGGTGGGGGGGAAACTTGTTTAAAAAAAAAAAACAGTCGACATGATATTCCGAAGAAATTCTATTCTTAGTTGCATTTCTGTCTAACTTATTTGAATGAGAAATTAATCAATATGATATTCAGAAGAAAAAAATTCTGTGGTTACCATTTTGTCTTTTCACTTTCAATCGCGGGGAAACAAGAAGCCAGTAAAGTTTTGCCTTGAAGACATAGACCCCATTGACCTGTCACTAGTCAATTAAATTCATTTCTCCTCTTCACATTTTCACTTTTCCCAGTATAGTTTTGTTTGCCTCTCGAAAGATGTTCTTCCATAGGGAGGCATAGAGTTGGTTCTCCTAATCACTGAGGAGAGGGGACAGGGGGTTGAGACCAAGGGGAAACATTAACTAGAATAATAATAATAATCTTACATTCAGATTCCTCACCAAGAAGCTTCGCTTCACGACACCACCAAAGAGGATTATTGGATTGGAATAGATGGAAGGTGTGCAACGTGACTAGTTATTTGGACAAGCACCACGGTTGAGAGAGAGACCACTGAAGATTTTGACAATGCATGATATGGTATAAATTTTTACCGCTAAAACATTAACAGATCCTCCCCACATGTTTATGGATGTGACTAGGTGTACTGGATCTTTCCAGTAGGGTTGGTGTCTGTGATAGCTTGGCCAGTATTTGCATAAAAAGTGACAGGATACATTTCTTTTCCTGTGGGAAAAAAAACCCCTAAACAGAAATTCAAGACGTTTGAGAACATAACTTTTAACATTGTTATTTTATCAACTACCCAAAAAAAAAGAAGGCTGGACTGTATATGAATAGAACGATTTAACACATGCATGCATGCTAATACATGCCTACCTGCAAGAGCTATTTTTATATGGTTACACCCGGATATGTTAGTGGCCTCACTTTTTGAACGTCGTATCATTTTATTTTCATGTACTTGCTATTTGTTTTGTAAATATATTTGTTTCAGTTTGATGCAAATTTTATTGATATATAACAGTGCTCTATGAATATCGTGAATAGTATATTTAACATTATTTTCACCTATTTATATTGAAAGGATTATTTATCTAATGATCCAAGTTAATTTATTCTGATGCTGGTACTCTTTTAGCTTTTACCACCTGATGCATCTAAAAGGGAAGACTGCTGGTATGGTTATGCATGTCGTACCCAACATCACAGTGAAGAACATGCTCGTAAAAGAAATCATGTATGTCGTCCAACCAAGGGGAGCAATATGTAGTGATTCTATGCATTTATATGATTCTGTAGTGAATCTTTTAAATTACGGAGACAATGTGAGACTCCTGTATCTATATTGTTCAAGCATACATTTGATTTCAATTTGGTAATTGTTAGTGTTTTTGTTAAACTTGGATGCTCTACACAGGTTTGCTTTATTTTCTTTGCTAACATTGATTGAGTCAAGTGTGCAATTATGCATTAGGAGGTTGGAATCTCCTAGTAGCTGAGGATATAAAATCCACAGCTATATTGCGTAACTGTCCCAATTGTTTTGGTTGATCTTACAAAATCCTATTTCACAATTCCACTGTCGTATATATATATTTATATATTGTGAAAGAAAGTTGAGTTACACACCTAGAAGTTTGCACTACTTCAGTAGAGCCTTTGACTTGCATTAAGTCATATATATATATATATATATAGATATATATATATTATTTTGAAAGAAAAAATAACACCAACTTATAAATACAATGAAAATCAACCCATCCAACTTTGTGGTCTTTGCAAGGCATAATTTTCAGTCACGCAATAAAAATGAAAATAAAAGGAAGCTTAACTTAATCTTGATTTGTGCTGCTAGAAGCCTTCAAACTATCATCAGTAGGTTAAGCTCGAAGGACCATGATAAAGAAACTGACAGCAATAGTAATAATAACTAAACGGGGGAAAGATCAAGAGAGGAATTATAGAATTGGGTCATGGAATTATGGATAACCTATGAATCTATGTTCATACATTTGATTTTCAAGCTTATTTATTTGGGTCATAAGAATTTGAGTCTGAGCTTTGTTGCCCCAAATCCTTAAATTTTGTAATATAATATTTCACCAGTCTAACACTAGCGAAAGATTTCCTTTTATTTACCATAGTTGCGATCTTATCCAAAATGTACATCGTCGTGCTTAGGGCTTTACCTGAAAATGATGAAGGTTATAATATGCTTATATTAATTTGATTATTTGCAGTAGTCTTTTAATTTTTTTTTTTTTCTGCTTCAGCATTTTATTTCGGTGTGTATGACATTATATTCAATGGATGTCTGTTATTTTTACGACAAAAATCTTTATAGTCATCTAGAGTATATTTATCATCTCTATCACTATTCAAGGGTAACTGGATTTACCCAGCTGAGTCTCAACCGCCCTTCAATTCCTTGAACTTGTCTCAAGTTTCAGACTTACTCTAAAAGTACATGTATCCAATTCTAGAAATATAATCAATACAAATATTACTCCCTTCCTTCATGATTTTTCATTCAAAGAGGATCACATATGTTTTGGTTAATTATCTCAAATAAATTATGACTTCCATTTCTTATTATATGGTTCTTAGTAATATTTCCTTGCACATAAATGCATAAATCTTAAGAGTCTATTTCATGCATCTCAAGTATTAGACATCCTTTTCAACAAAAGTATCTTATCTTTGTTTATGTGTCTTAATCTTAAATGCCAAACATAAAAATTAAGAAACAACAATGGAAGTGTTGGGTTTGGCAAGTTTTCAGTCAAAGTACAAATTCCTATAACACTAAGGAGTGGGAGTAAGTTGTAGTTTGGGATTCTCAACAGATGGGTCTCATACTAGTAAATAAAGGGAAACGATTTTCATAATGTGAAACAGCCCTAAAAGAGCCCAAAAGAAAAAGACAATTTTATATGAGGAAGAATTAGGGTGTTAATTAGGGAGATTGTTCATAGTCAGAGATGCAAGGTTTTTCACAAGGCTGGGAATTGTGAGGGAAAAGGATGCAATAGGGTCAAGGGCTTGAGTTTCAGGGTGAGAGCTTAAGCAAGAAAGCTTTGTACATATTTTACTTTTCTCATAAAGTGAAGAACGGATCTTTCCATGGACGTAGCCATTGCGGTCGAATCACATAAAATCCCCGACTTGCGTGTGATTTTTAATTTTGTTTTTGTTGTGGTATTCTTTATTGCATAAGCATGAGTTATTTAGGCCAACATCTCATCACATGGAATATCAAGGATGTCTCATTATACTAACCATTGGTATCAGAGTTTTTGGCTCATATTTAGGAGGAAGAAGAAGAAAATATTGAGTAAAAACATATATTTTATTCAAATAATTGTTTTCTAAAATTTGTGGATTAAATTATGAAAGAAATAAAAAGCTTTCATCGGTCAATTCTCTATGGAAAAAATTGATGAAAAGAATAATTTCACTTTTTAGTAAGGAAGAGTGAAGGATTTACTAGTACAAGGTTTGTGTAAGGCATTATAAGGAAAGAAAACAAATCCAAGGAGATGGTAGATGATGAATGGAAAGATATAGAGATGAGGGCAAGTAGCATGTCTTTTTTTTTATATAGGTAAGTGTTAGTGGTTAATTTATTAGTAGGTGAAAACGGGTTTTGAACCCAGGTCTGTGGTATGACACCCACAGACTTTACCAACTTGGCAAGTTGGCATCTTCCAAGTAGCACAAGTTGTCTTTGTCTTTCGAATAACATATTGTTTAACATTATGGAAGAAGATTTAACATCGATTTTATGAGAGAAATTAAAAAAACTATAAATGGAAAATAATCTTACCAACAAGTTTTATCTGAAATGACAATCATATGAACTGAAGATGGCAAATGGTGTGAATTTGTTAGAACACTTAAGTATGTTTAATCAACTCTTGGATTAATTGCATAAAGTTGATGCCAAGGTAGAGGAAGAAGACAATGACATATTGCTTCTTATTTTATTTCTTGATTTTATAAAAGCAATATTGTTTGGAAAAAATAAAATAAGCCTAGAGGCATCATGACATCGTTCCTATCTAATGAAATTTAGAGGTCAAATCTTGAAGAAGCCAAGATTTTAGATTAATTGGTTGGATAAAGAATTGCAAGGGAAGAACATTTATGATGAGCTATGGAATAATAGGTTCAGGTTCACATGTAGAAGAAGGGACAATGTGCAATATTTTCATTGCAAGAAATATAGCCACATTAAGAGGGAAAGTCCGTAATTTGCTAATAAGAAGAAATGTTACATTGTTAATACAATAGTGACTGAGGAACATGAGGAATGTATTAGAGATGTTCTCACAATCTTCAAAGGTATGGACACTTTTCTCATGATGAGTGGATATTAGATTCTTGTTGTTTTATTCGTATATGACCTAGGAAAAAAAATTATGTTAACATGTACACATTCATAAAGAAAGCAAGTGTTCTCTTTAGGTGATGAGTGTACTTGTATTGTAACTGGTATTAAGACGGTGGAGATCAAGATGTTTAATAAAGTGGTTCACTATATATTAATTTAAGCTATTATTCATATATATTCATATATGCATAATAATTTTTAGAGATATATATATAATCATTTTTATTAGAAAATGAATGTTTTTCATCAACAGTTGAATGGTGAGTTATGTACGGGACAAATACCTCAAATTTTCAAAAATTAGCAATCCGCGTGTTGTCTCAAACAACATCTTTAACATGTAAAAGAAGTTGGAGTACATTTACCCTAATCCACACAAAATAGAGTAATCGACTAGGTTATAAGAAGCTTCAAAAACTTATCTTTTACCATTACAATATAAAGCTGAGACTAAAGTAAATGGAGATAGATAGTGAAAAATAGAATGAGCGTGATCCAATAGATTTATTAACTATTAGTGCAGAAGATGGTGAAGAGAATCCAGTATTCGAGTTGGTAAAAGTTTTAACATTAGATGACAATGTTGGATGCCCAAATCCTGAGATAGAAAAAGTTATTGAAGAATTAGGTATTGATGTAGATGAAGTTTTGTCCAATGAAGTAAGACTTGATAGTAGAGAAAAATCATCATTTGATTTTTTACTGAGAGGTCCTACACATGAAGGGGTATATGGGGATTTTTGGAGGGTTGCATGATTTAGAATCACAACGCCCTAGAGATGCCTGTATTGATTCTAATGAAAATGATGAGCACAAAGATGGATCAAATGATGATTTTGACCATGCAATGCAAAATGAAGATCATGGTAGACAACCTATTCAGAGACATAGTGAATATATTAGATACCTCTAGTGGAGAAAAAAAGGTTTAACACACAACAAGGACAGACTAATGAATTAACAAAGAGTTTTGGGTCCATCAATGTTACTGAGCATCCAAGGGGTTCCCATCCTCCATGACATTGCACAATCATAAATCCTTTGGACATGGGATGGGTGATTCTAGTCATGGCTCTCATTCATAGACATCTAGCTTCCAGGGTTTTGGTTATGTCCCGTTTAATTATGACCTCCCCTATGGATATGCCCATGGGAAAAGTTATTAAGGTTATAAATATGTTCTAGGGTTTTATGGACATGGGATTGAACAACCACAATCACAACCATAAGGTTCGTTAAAGACATTGATGATTTTTAGAAACTTTCCACCAATGGGTGTTATGGTCAACATTAGTGAAGATGATTATCAAATATATCCGTGAGTATATATAACCATATTTTGTGGCATGATGAATTGGGAGCAATATTGTAGATATGTAGAGCAATAATATTATGGTTGACATACTCACGATAGAGATGATGATTTTGAGCCACCTCAAAACTCTTTATGGTATTGAGGGTGAGGGAGAGAACATGAGGTAAGAGTTGTGTTTTGATGTATCATGTTTACTCTTGTCTTTATAATTTGAGTCTTCAATGTGAGTTATGTTTATAATTTAAGTCTTGAACATAATGTAAGAGTTGTGTTTTGATTTATCACTTCTTAGGATGATAATAAAACATACATTATCGATAATACCTATGATAGTGTTGTATCACTCTCTTTGTTATAAAAATATGTTTTTTTTTTATCATTTTTATTCATGGGTGTGTAATCATGCTTATTTTAATATTCCTTGAAGTTAATTGAAAATTTTCACATTGTTCTCAACATTTCCCTAATTTTCATAAATTTCTCAATATTTCAAAACGAAACATCAAAATTTCCATAACTTTGTTAGGTGAAATATTATTCAAAAGTGAAATTTGGAACCTTGTGTTAAAACAACTTGATAAGGGGAGACTATTGAAATTTTCATAAATTTAGAAAAGTTTTCATGCATGTTTTAAATACCTAACATTAAAAGGGAAATAAGTTTTTAAGGGAGGTATCATACATCTCTACTAGGTAGTGCAAGCCTTTTAAGAGACAAGGAGTTGATTCTTAGCTTGATTCTATCCCGGAGGTAGCTTGGTATGCTCCCTTACACAATTTTGTAGGAGGTCTCAACTATCTTCAAGAAACATAATAACAGCACCCCCACGTCTTGGGTCACTTGGTTATTGATTTTGTTAAGTTAAACAGTTTGTTTTAAAGATTGTACAATTAAAAAATTAAATCCTACAATTTAAAGATGTGTCTTATCGTACCCCGAATCCCATACCAGTAGGGCCATGAATTTCGGTATATGATATTACCTCATTCATTCAAATCCTATATATTGCTTATAAATTTTTCATTTTTTTTTTCTCATTTATACGTAGAGGAATTGCATATTTAAAACATAACCATCTACATTCTTATAAGTTTGACCTGTATAAAAATCCCATATTCCATATTCTTGAAAGATAGTCCATAAACATAGTCTGAGGCATTCCCATAAAATAAATCAATAATTTGACATAAACTAAACCATTAACTGAAAGTCAAATAACAAATCTAAATACTGAAATCAACTAACTTATTACATCTTTTGAATTAAACTAAAATAAAATAATTGAACTAAAATCAATATCATGCCTTTAAACAAAAATAATTGAACTCCATTTGAATCTCTAATCCATCCCTATCCGTAACCGCTACTCTACGATCTCCTCCTCGTCTGTGGTGTCAAAGTAAGGTAAACTTGACAAACTTAATAAGAGAACAATAAACTAAAGAAGCATTGGATCAAGACTTAGCACGAATCAGAAAACAAAACAGATAGTTGCATGTTTTAACAAAAATATAGAACTGAATAGTTAAACATATACTAAACTAAAAACAATTAAGAACAGATTCATATGAATGGTCTTAAAACAAAACAAAGAAAATAAGGAACAAATATACAAATATATATATATATATATATATATATATATATATATATATATGGAACAGAACAAAACAGAACATATAAATCAGATGTCTAAGCCAATATAAATAACAGATACACCATTTAATCCCCAGTGAAAAGGGTCAGACACATCATTTAGTCCTTGATGAGAAGGGCCAGGCACACCATTTAATCTCTGGTGAGAAGAGTCAAACACACCATTTAATCTTCAATGAGAAGATCCAAACATACCATTTAATCTCCAGTGAGAAGAGCCAAACAATTCACTTCATAAACCAGGCATGATGAGTATCATCATATATCTCCTTTGATGACAAATGGTGGCTTATAACATAAATCCATATCCAATAGTAGTATAGAACCTATAACAATAACAATAGAAAGTAAACAAATTCATAGTAATTTTAAATTAGAGATGTTTGATCCACCTAAACACAGAACTATAGAACATCTTCATAAAACTACAAAACTAATGGAAATATAGATTCCTTGAAGTCTAAGCACTTTCTTTTACAAATCAGATTTTTCCATAACAATTAAAGACATATAGCATAAAGATCTAAAAACAAACATGTAGGGATCTTGCAAAACAAAGAAAAATTTTCTATAAGTTCCTAAGAAATCAAAAACCAAAATTGAGTTCACTTGTGTTCTTTGAAAACAAAAAACCCCTTTTTAAAACAATGATTTCAAACCTTGTATAGATTAAAACTTAAAGCAAAATGAATGATAGAATTATAGAAAAGAAATCAAAACAATCTATAACCTAGAAAACTTGCAAAACAAAACATGGTATTTGTGTGTTCTTGCAAACCCAAAATCCTCTTTGAAAACAATAGTTATTAGCTTCAAAATCATTCAAAAACCAAAGTAAATCTTATAAAAGAAGAGTAAAGCACATCTATGAAACTAATATAATAAAAATGGAAATTAGTTTACATATATTCTTATTTCTTCTTGTGCAAAATTCGTTCAAAAGGTTTTGTTCTTCCAAAAATCCTCAAAACTCTTGCAAAATGTAGGTTTTCCTCTTCCTTTCTCTTTCTCTTCCTCTTGAATCCTTCTCTAAGGTTTCTAGGACGATTTAGGTTGAAACCTATCCAATTTATAGATCCAAGGAGAGTCTCACAACAATTAAAAACCCACCAAAGTCGGAGAGGCACGAAATTACAACTTTCCTATTTGGTCCCGAACAGAGAGATTGATTAGGAGGGTACCCAATCGATCAAGTTGGAACCCAGTTTTTTTGATTTTTTTCTGTTTTGACCCTTGCTCACTAAAACCCTTATAACTTTTTCATTTGGGGTCCTTTCACTTGCCGTTTGTTTTGTTGGAATCTAGACTTTTGTGCCTTTTCAATGACAACATTTTCTTATAAATTTTTCCTAAATTTCCGTTGGTATATCTCTAAAGTTGTAACAATTTACAAATCAATACATGTGCGTTAAAATTATTATAAGTGTCTGCTTAACATATATAAAATGTGTGTACGATGTGAGTAAGACACATGTATAAAATATGTGTGAACATGTGTAGGGTGTTACATATCAGCCCTTACTGTAAGTGCAAATGTGAATCTTGTTGATCTTGGTTCAGATTTAAACAAGTGTAATGAAAATAACTTTAAGAGATAGGAATGCTGGATTTTGTATTGGCTTCAACATCTTGAAGTCAAGTATGTATTGATTGATGAACCTTTCATATACCCTGTCTCCACTAGTGCCATTGAAGCAAAGATTGAAGTGGCATTCTAGGCTAAACAAAAATGGGATAATCAAACCTAATATTATCATCTCATGGAGTCCTTAATTGACGAGCTTTTCGATTAGTTCTCTAATTAAATCGAGACTACTAGGGAGCTTTGGGATTCTTAAAAGTGGTCTACTTTGGTGAAGAGGCCAGAAACCAGAAATTTCAAGTCCGGAACTATATAGAATATAAAAGGGTTGATAACTGATCAATTCTGGAGTAGATTCAAGAGATATAAGAGATTGTTGACTCAATATTTGTTGTGGGGATGCCGTTGCCCCTAAAGTATCAAGTAGATGTTGTGATCGCCAAGTTGTCACTCTCTTGAAAGGATTATAAGCCCAAGTTGATGCACAAGAAAGAAGACATATCTATGAAAATCTTAAAGCATAACTTGAGAATTAAAGAGATTCCTTGAGAGAGAAAAAAATAAAGATGAACCTCTTGTGAAAGCCCATGTCATCGAGAATAAGTTAAGCGACAAGAAACAAAAGAAAAAAGAAAAAAAGATGTGGTTTATACTAAAGTCTAAGGAAGAGAAGAATCCCTTCAATAAAAATAAATTTATATTCACCTACTTTAGCTGTGAAAAGCCATGAAACATTACATGTGATTTCCGTTGTAAAAATTCAGTCGGTAGCTAGAAAAAAGAACAAAGGAAAGCAAAGTGTCAAATTGGAGAAGACAATTTCCATGATCGTATAGCTCAATTTGATTGGATATGAAATTGATTGATGGGTAAACATTAGTGCTACTCGCCATATATACAATGGCAGGAACTTGTTCAATTCTTATGAAATAGTAAATGAAATGAATATGTTCATGGGTAACTTCTTCACATTTAGTTTTAATGGAAAATGAGATGTTGAACTGAAATTCACATATGGGAATTCAATGTTTCTGCAACAAGTATTTTATGCTCAAGAAATCAGGAAAAACAAGTTGCCACCCTCTTGAAAAGAAAACAAGCTCATGTTGATGCACAAGAAAGAAGACATGTCTATGGAATCTTAAATCATAATTTGAGAATTAAAGAGATTCATTGAGAAAAAGAAAATAAAGATGAACCTCTTGTAAAAACCTATGTCTTTGAGAACAAGTCTGGCAACAAGAAACAAACAAAAAAAAGATGTGGTTTAGGTTGAAATCCAAGGAAGAGAAAAAATCCCTTCAAGAAAAATAAAGTCAAATCCACCTACTTTAACTGTGGAAAGCTAGGACACATAACATGTGATTTCCATAGTAAGAAGTCAATCGGTACAAATAAGGACAAGAGAAAGCAAAGTTCTGAATTGGAGAAGACAATTGCCATGATCTCAGAGCTTAATCTGATTGGATATGAAATTGACTGGTGGCTAGACATTGGCACTACTCACCACATCTACAATGATAGAAACTTGTTGAGTCTTATGAAATAGTAAATGAAATGAATATATTCATGGGTAACTCCTTCGCCCCTAGTGTTAATGGAAAAGGAGACGTTGAATTGAAATTCACATATAGGAAGTCAATGTTTCTACAACAAGTGTTGCATGTTCAAGATATCATGATGAATCTCATCTTAGGTTCTTTATTGGTCAAGCATAGATTCAAGAGGGTGTTTGAGTCCGATAAAGTTATATTGACTAAGAATGGTGTATTTGCAGGAAAAGGTTTGCTAAATCTGGAACGTTTAAATTTAACACCATCAATGAAATACCAAGTTCTACTTATATGTCTGTGTCAAGTAACTTATGGTATAGAAGATTAGGATATATTAATTATAAGAAAATTAAGTGAATTGTTGAATTGGGATTAATTACTAATCTTAGCAATTTATCTAATGATAAATGCATCACATGTAGTAAGTTTAAAATTACACTTAGTTTCTTTAGAGTGTAGAGAGATCCACAAATGTGTTACATTTGATACACAGTGATATCTGTGAGATGACAAACACTTTAACTAGAGGAAGAAAGAGGTATTTCATAACCTTCATTAATGATGCGTCCAAGTTTATGTATGTATTTTTTGATAAGGCTAAAGGAAGAAATGTTTGAGAAGTTTAAGTCTTTCAAGGTTGAAGTTGAACTCCCTAGACTTAAGGATCAAGACTCTAAGGTCTGATCAAGGTGGCGAATACATAAACTCAAAATTCATTTTCATGAAGAACATGTAATTAAAAGAGATATGTTAGCACCTTACACCCCACAGTAAAATAGAGTTGTTAAGAGAAAGAATCGCACATTGTCTGAAATGGTCAGTGCAATATTGATAAGCTCAAGTGCATGGCCAAGTCTATGGGTAGAGGCCTTGTTGACATCATGCTATGTATTGAATCGTCTTCCTCAGAGAACACTAATTGTCATTCTATATGAGATATGTAAGGGAAAGAAATCAAATTTGGGTTAGTTCAAGGTTTGGGGTTGTTTTGCTTAAATTAAATTATGGAATAAGCACACCTCGAAGGTTTGACCAAGAGGAACAAATTGTGCATTTATTGGATACTCTATGACGAGTAAGGTTAATAGATTTTTGAATTTGGTGACACCTGCCCCCCCCCTTCACACAGTAGTTAAATCTACAAATGTTGAGTTCTTTGAGTGGGGTAAAAGAGTCTAAGTCGAGTAACAAGAGAAAACCTAAGGCTTCCAAGCAAGCAGAACCTCAGAAAGTGTTAGAGATAGAAAGTCAAGAGACTTTGGTCATAATATTGTTGTATGTCTGGAAAAGGGAGATCCATTGTATTATAAATAAGTCATTCATCCCATGAAGCTATCTTTTGGAAAGAAACAATTGAAGACAAAATGCATTTAATTATGTCCACCAAATATAGGTGTTGATGGGGACATCAAGCCTTGAGGAGATTTAGGACCGAGCCAGCACATAAAGATGAGGAGATCCATCACATTCACATGGTTTGAGTAGGGTGGGGATTGTTCTAGATCCACCCAGATAGTTTAGGGGCCATACATTCTTGTAGACATTTACTTTCAGCATTTTATTTTATTTCTTTTAGTTTTATTCAGTTGTATTTTCATATAACGAACTTTATTATGTCATATGGGACATAAGGGGGCATCATATTGTACTAGGAGTGAGGCAAAGAGAAGCAGAGACAATTAATAGTGTTCTAGGGGTATAATTGTCCACAAAGATAGAAATTTGGGTTTTTTATGGGGACGCCACTTTAGGGGTATATGTGTTATTTGACACAAAAAAAACTAAGCCCTAATTAGGGTAAGTGTGTGGGGGTCCTTATAAGCCTCTTGGCTGCCTCCAAAACAAAATTAATGAATAAAAATTGAAATTGGCTCATGCTCTTAGAAGTTGGAACGGCTAGAGGTGAAGGAAGTCTTCTTCAACTTTGATGCTTCAAAGCCTGGAAAGGTTGTCCTTGGAGTAAGGTTTAATGCTTAGGGTGGACGTCCTTACCTATCTTGGTGTGCTCTTCATTGAATTGTAGATTGTTTCATATCCCTTGGAATTCTACTACAAGTTGTTTTAATTTTCTCATCAAAGTGAGTGTTATTTCATGTGATTGTGCAAGATCTTCAAGTAAGTTTAACTGTTACTTTAAAAGATTGGAATCCCAACAAATTTATGAAATTTTAATATAATTAGATCATAATTCATAAGTGTGAAAACCTTCATTCAAGCTATAAAAGTTGTTTCACAAAGATTGGATCTATGCCAATTTAGATTCACATAAAAAAAACCTACCCAGAATTTTAGACAGCTTTAGTTCATCACTTGCGGACTTTAATTTTACATGCAACAAGGAATTTGCTGACCCTATAATTTATGTTTGAGTTGATTATGGTCTGAAATTACCTTTCAACATACTGGACAACAAGTTAAAACCATGTTATAAGCCTTAATATAGCCATCAACCCAAATTGTTCAACCTAGAATTTTTTGTGCAAATATGATCATCATGCCTATTTTATGCTACTATCTGGAACTAATGCCTTTGGCATTTTGCATGACCATGAACCTGAATTAGACCTCTCATAATGCTCTAAATTTGCATGTAAACCAACCTTAAAAAACCCTCCCAAATAGTTAACAAATTCCTTTGAAAAGTGCTTGATGGTCATGTTTGTATAGTTTAATTCTTAGCATTGGTGGTATATTTTCTTGCATGATTGTTAATAGTTTTTCTTTTATTTTATTTATAATTTATTTTTTTACATGTTAAACCCTACAAAACTGATCTAAAACCTAAACTTAAGAAGCAAACTATTGAGAGTAGGAATCTAGCTTTTACCTTAAAGTTAAACTTAGCAATTTAGGATCTTAACTCCTCGCATACATCACCCTAGTATGTGTGTCCTGCATCAGGTGCTAGTGGATCTTCCTCAGGGTTACAAACCCGTTCGCTGTAAGTGGATTTTTAGAAGAAAACTCAGACCAAATGGTATAGATAAAATGTTTAAGGCCAAATTGGTTGTTTATGGAAATAGAGATAAGAAAGACTCTGACTACTTTGATACTTATGCCCTTGTAGTGAAAATATTGACTATGAGGTGGCTGATAGCTATGGCTACAATGAAAAAATTCAATTATTCATCAGATGGATGTAAATACCTTGTTCTTGAATGACTAACTGAAAGAAGAAATTTATATGAAGTAGCCAGAAGGTTTTGTCATGTTAAGATAAGAAAAGAAATGATACCATCTCCTCATAAATGGATTCGAATCCAATGATGGTGATGATTTACTCATCTTTAGGACTGATATTGATTGTGTAAACAATACTATGAATTTTATTTCTTTAGTGTTTGATATAGATGACTTAGGGGTTACTAAAGTGATTCTGGGGATCAAGATTGTCAAAAATGACAGTGGAATTGTTATCACACAATCAGAGTATATTGAAAATGTTTTAAAAAGATTCGATATGTATGAATGTTGTCGCACCCCAAAACCCATACCAGTAGAACCATGAATTTCAGCACTTGAGAT
>JAOXJP010216239.1:0-11788 GCA_025762735.1 Platanus orientalis
ATAAAAATAAAAGACTAAAACCCTAAAAATTAATAAGAGAAGAGACGATAATAAGTGATAAATTTATGCATAGGCACACCCCTTTTATAGAGGAAAAGTGAAAGAGGCTAAAAGATCTCAAATTTTTTAGCAATCTCGTCATTTTAAATTTTCTCGACGTTGCTTTCTATTTTTGACCATAAAATTGTCTGAATTGGCATTTCTTCATGAAATAAAAATTTAAAGATAATTGAATCTTCTTTCTAACCCCATAGACCTTACCTTAATCTAAAATTTGAGTCAAAAGTTGTAGTCAAAATACCAAACATGACTCAAAACATCATTTTTTAGCGAATTTTCTAAAATAAGCATGAAGTGAAGATCTTTTTACACATATGATCCACACATTTTTGACTTGTTTGACTCATGAGTGAGCTAGTATAATGTCTAATCATCCTTCTCTATCAATCTTGACCCTTGAATTCCCTTGGATGCTTGATTTTCACTTGATCGAATTGGTTTGTGTTGATCTCCATCATCTTTTGATATCATCTCCATTGGTAGGCTTGGCTAATGGGCTTCAAACTTCGATTAGGTTTTATTTAAAGTTCCTACAAGAGAAAGTACATAATTTAAGTATAATACACATAAAATAAATGTGATAATAGTTATTTTAATTATGACTATTATTTAATTTTAAGCAATTATCAATTATGTATCATTTTTTTTTATAAATTTTAGTCACCCACAAATATACAGTTTCCTCTATGATGATGTCATAAATTTATCAGTCTCATTGTATAATAATTTCATAAATCAATATGATAGGTTGTAACCTCAGTCCACATGAGGGTTACAATGAGGCAATAATTTTGTTACTAGAATTGTTAACATGGGTTGATATTCTGAATTTTTGTTATGCACGAATCTTAATAAATAAGTGTTAAGTCATATTGTATTGTTAAATCCATTCCAAGGTCTAAGTGTTATATAGACCATGAGTGTTTAATGTAAATGTATTAAGCCTATGAGAGTTAAGTGTGAAAACCACCATCACCAAAACATGGAAAAGGTCCAAGTGCATCAAGACAAGTTCAATAAATGAGAAGGACCCTCAAGGACTGCCAGTGATCCATATTGCATCATCAATCGATCTAAACAGGTAAATCAGGTAATGAGACTAAGTGATTTGTGTGTATGTGTTGATAAGACCCCCTAAATACCAAGTTTTGATCCTAAGAAGGCCTAGAGACCAATATATGATGCTAGGTGCAAGTGCTAAAAGACGCCAGTGAAAAATGAGCCAAAAAGTAAAAAATGGACACTTGAATTTAAAATAGCCATAGTTTTTTTTTTTATTTTTTATTCTAATGTCCATTTGAGATCCACAAGCACTCAAATTGAATGGCTTGACGAACTTTGAATGTCAAAATCAGGGGATTTTCGAGTAGTCAATTTTTTTTAAGTTCTTGAACCAGTTTAAGCGATGAAATTTTTTTTTCGAGAGCTTGAGCTAAGAAACTTTCGAGAAGGGTTTTTCTTGAGGGAAGCATGAGCGAAGCTTGAGTGCTCAAAAATAATTTTTGAGTGATTGAAAATATTTTTGAGCCATCGAAAAAAGTTATTCGATGGATCGAAATCACTCAAAATTCTAATGGTTGAATTTCTAACCGTTGTTCTTGATTGTTGGAGGCAATGGGAAGCTTTGGCTCACCTATATATGAATGAGATTGATCCCAAATAAGGTTTAACACCTCTAAACATATTAGAATCATTATTTGAGCATCCCATAGGAAAAATCATTTGACAACCCTCTCTTCATGAGGTGTTTTTGAGCTACATAGGAAAATCACATAGAAGAGACTGTGCAAGTCTTGAGAGAAAATGATTGGCATAATCATCATCCAAGACTTGAAGTATAACCCTTGAATCAATCAAGGAGCTTTAGAGAGCAAGATCCATACTTGGAAAATCTACTTAAGAGCTCTCTACACCGGGTGTGAAGACCATAGTCATACTTGCCTTCAAGAGGCTGAGAATCACAACCATTCTACTCAAACTCATCACTTGAGGATGCCCATTGAAGGCACCAAACGTGGAAGCTTCCACTGGAGATACTAAGAGAAAAATTAGGAGTCCACCAGAGACACCAGACTCATGAGCACTTGTCAGAGACACTAAGTGGGAAGTCACCTCTACCAGAGTCACTATAGGTAAGGTTTTGTTGATATCCTTTCTAATAGTTATGATTTAACTATTAATAAAAAAAACGCGTCCCCGGAGTGGGCATTGGAAAGTGGACGTAGGACGGTGTGCTGAACCGCTCTACATCATATCTCTTTGTGGTTGCTTTATAATTTCTATATCTTGAATTATGCACAAACATCTTAATTGGATTTGCAAATTGGGTTAATTAAGCACACTAGAATATTTGAATATCTTGTGAAAATTTAAATTTTCAATCCATAGTCAATTGATCACTTTAGGACTTCACTCATAGAATTAAACTTAAGTGATCATTTTGTGGGGTAATTGGGAATAATTTAAATTAATTTTATTGAATAAAAATTAATTCAAAAGAAACAAAAAATTTGTAAAGATCTTATTCACTCCCCTCTAGGATCGTATTAGGTCTAGAATTGTAATTGCTATCAGAGCAAGGTTGCTCTAATAGGGCTTAACATCCTGAGCTTGATCCATAAACTTGATTCTAGCTTAGAGTTGAACACATGGCTTTGGAATCAAGTAGTTTCATCACTGCACCTCCCTACTTCAATGGATCCAACTATGGCTGTTGGAAAGCTTGGATGAGCATATTTTTGAAGGTAGTGAATCATAAGGTATGAAGTTCGTTGGTGAATTGGTATACTAAACCCACCATACCGGAGAATAATTGTGGGAAGTTTCATAAGGAGGCGTATATTGCAAATTATAAGACACTTAATGCCATAATATGTGCCCTTAGTCCAGATGAATTTAGGTGTGTTTGCAACCTTGAGACCACTAAGGAAGTATGGGACCTCCTAGAGGTTACCCATGAGGAAACTAGCACCGTGAAGCAATCAAAGCTTCAAATGCTCACCATAATCTTTGAGTCCCTACATATAGAGGAGGGTGAACAATTTATATATTTTCATAATAAACTTCAAGATATTGTAAACTCCATGAGAGGTCTTGGAGAAGAAATGAAAGACTCTAAGATTGTTACAAAATTTTTAGATCCCTTCTTTAAAGATTCTATCCCAAGGTAATGGCTAATGAAGAGTGCTAAGACCTTGACAAAATAAAATTAAAAGAATTGATAGGTTCAATTCAAACATTTGAATAGAAACTAAAACCATCAAAGAAAAAGAAGAACATTGCTCTTACGATAGAAGACTCTCCTAGCTTAGATGAGGACTCTGATGAGGAGCTTTCTCAACTAGCCCAAAGGCTTAAAAAATTTCTCAAGAAAAATACTAGAAGTTATTAGGAAGGATCCTTTTTCAAGAAGCCAACATACAAACTCTAGGAGGATTGAGGTTCCTAAAGAAGAACCTAAGTATTATGAATGTGGAGGTTATGTCCACTTTGCAAAGGTATGTGCAAACCATTTAATGAAAAAAAGAGAGCAAAGAAATGGAGGCAACATGGGATGATGACTTGGAGGAGTCGGAAAATGAAACCCAAAGTAGTGAAGAAGAAACTTCACAAGAAACCAAAGCCTTCATGGCTTTTGGGTCTCTCAAGGATTCCATAAATAGTGAAAGTGAATTTGGAAGTGATTAAGAGGATAGGGATGAGGGGGACATCAAGTGGCATTCAATAAAATTTTAATTGAGAGTGTGGAGTTGGCCATGACCAACAATAAGCTAAAGAATTCAAACAAGGAATTGATTGAAAAATCAAAGTCCTTAGAAATTTTCATTTCTTAATTTCAAACAAAGGAGATAGAAAAAGAAGATGAACTAACTATGCTCCTTAAAGACAGAGGAATTGAATGAAAAAAATTAAACAATTAGAAAAGATTCTAAGTGAGGCTAAAACCATCTTCAACATAGAAAAAGAAAATAAAAAATTAGAAAAGAAAAATTTAGTTAAGGAAAATGCAAAATTTTGTGGAAAGACTCTAGAACTTGAACAAAAAACTAAATCTTCAGAAAAATAAAAAAAGAGTTTAGACCTCACATGCTTTAAGGTCAATGTAAGAAACAATGAACTACTTAAACAAGTAAAATAACTTGAGGAGTACATAAAGAAGCCTTTTAGCTCCCTTACCCAAGGTAATGAAAGATTAGAAAAGAATGTTGACGAAGGGCAAAGAAGGTGGTAATATAAGAGGGTTGAGATTTAGCTCCAGAAATACCCAACTTGTTAAAAAAAGGCTGAAGAATGCCTTTGCAAAAGACAAAGAAAAGGCCAAAGTCTCTCCTTAAACACCACCACAAAAGAAGACATATGGTATAAGACATCCTTCTTCATTCAAAGGAAAAGTTTATATCCATTATGAAAGAAGGAAGGAAATGCCTAGCTAATCAAAAGGCTATGCCTCAACCTCATAGGGTCTTGCTACAACTTTTAGAAGACCACAAATTACATGCCCACTATTGTGAATTAATTAATTGGTCATATAGGGGTTGAGTGCAAAAAGAGGCAAAGGGATTTGATTCCCCAAAGACCTCAAGAGTTCAGGAAAATGAAAAATGAAAGGGGATTAGAAAGGAAAACCTACTCTTAAAAGACTCAATGTGAAAAGAGACCAAAAAGAAAGTGTTGATGCAAGAACATCATTTGTCAAATCCATGGGCAAAGGTGTGGAAGAAGCTCAAACAGTTAAGCCTTGAAGCCCAAGACTCAAGCCGGGCCCCAACACCCAAGAAGGTAAAGGCATGTATGTAGCTTCATAGGGTTCATATAGTATGACCCAAGAGGTGTCCCCACACATGGTTGAGTACCCTAAAGTGATCCCAAGAGGATATGGATCCCCTAAGTATCACAAAATAGTGAAAATATAAAATTCACTGTTTGCAATCTATCATAAACCCCATTATTGATCACAAAAGTGAGAAACAAAATTTTCATTGTTTGTGATCAATCACAAACAGGAAAAATTGCCTCCTGAGGACTAAGCCTCTTTTCTATGATCAATCATGGACTGGCTGTGACTTTAAGGTAGGCCCACACCACCTAGACACCCCTGAGCATATTTTGAAGGTCACAAAAATTGACCCCATGATCAATCACAAACTCTATGATCGATCATAGATGAGTGTTTTAGAAGTCCATAAAAACACTGTTTTTGAATGAATGACTCTTTTTTCTTGCCTGTTTGAAGAGATTCCAATATAAAGATTGTGAGCATTTTCTATCCTCTATAAAATGAAAGTTTTCCTTTAGGGTAAGACACATCTTCAAGCATTCAAGATAGTCCTATTTTCTTTCCTAAAAAGAGTCTCCAAGGGTAAGAAACCCTCTTCCTCCCTTGCTTGAGCTCCAAGCTTGAAGGTTCCTAAAAAATATCTCGCTTGGTTCCCTCTTAGCTCAACTTAGCTAGCATCTACTTGAGAGGTGTGGTTTGGGTTATTCTTTATGGAAATCTCTTTGTAGTTGGCCTATCTCAAGAAGCTTTAGTGCTATAGCTTGAAGAAGAAGTGGATGTATAAGGTAAACCAGCTCAACAAGTAGCACTCCCACATGTGGTAAGAACAACAACAATCAACTTAGTGGTAATATTTTCTATTCCTTTTACATTCATTTGCATATTTATTCATCCTCTATTGCTTTGCTTCCGCCGGAGACACTGAAAACTTTACTACCTCCGCCAGAGACACCGAAAGTAGTGCACACTCGTTGGAGACACCGAGTGTCGTTGTGTAGGTTGCTTGTGAGCAAGTAGTTAGGTTTTGTATGTTGACGTAGGTTGTATATGACAATCTAAATGAAATATAACTAAGCTTGGTAGTGAGCTTTAGAAGAGTGGACGTTGGTCTTTGTATTAAACCACTATAAATCTTATGTTGTGGATTGAGTGTGTGATTGCTTGTCTCTCTATTTGTGCTCATATCTAATATTGCTCATTATGTGTTTGTTTAAATACTTGAGTAAGAACATTGTTGCACACACTCACTTGAACCAATTTTAAGAAGATTAAAATCAATCCCAACGTTGACAAAAAATGGTTGAACAATTTTATATCCTATTCACCCCCTCTAGGATAACTTTATAAACATTTTAGACAGATTCATTTTCAAAAGTTTGAAAATGAAAAGAAAATGGTTTAATAAAAGCAAATTAAGATCAAACAAAAATGGGTAACTTGATTCCAACTATATGATCTGTGAGAGGTCATTGGGGCTTTACATGATATGGATTGGATTAAAGCCCTACAAGAAGATTTGAATAATCCTAAAAGAGGTGATCTCCAAAAAGATCATATAAAGGAAAAATTAGATGATTATGGCTTAATCTCTAAAGACATATTCAAATTAATAATCAAGAAGTACGCCCGGATGAGACGCATTAATCTTGAGGGAACATCTTTATAAGGGAAGTCTCAAAGGTGTTTGATCATCCATGGAGTTTAATTTTCATAATCAATCTAAGGTAGATAAAATTGACAATTGTCCCAAGCATATGTAGAGCTACACTAGGAAAATCATAATCCACATACTTGGACTCCTTTTCCTAAAGCCAATGCCAAGTCTAAACTTTAAAAGAATATGGAAAATGGTCTATGTTGCCAAACATAATAAAAATCATGTGTGTGAATTTTCATGATCTTTTGTGCTTACTTGCCTATATTTAGATCATGTTGGGATTGCTCTTATATTAGTATATCTACACACACACACACACACACACACACACATGTTTCCCAGTCACTATGACACACCATGAGCATGTATGCACATATAGGCAAATATTTTGACTACTCTTAGGGGGTATTTGGTTTAGATTCTGGGAGCCGATTCTAGCCTAGAATTGATTGTGGACCAAAGTTGGGATGTTTGGTTTGGATTCTATTGGTGATTTTACATGATAAGAATCGAGAATCCAGTCAAAATTAGAATCGCCTCCAAAATGGATTCTACTAATTTTATTTTTTACGGAACGAATCAATTTTGCGATTCTCCTTTCTTTTATTTAGTGCTCTAAACAACTCGCAACAACCTGCGCTTTCTAGTTTGTTTGGAGACAAGGAGAGGCGAAGCGAGAGCACTTCTCTAGGTATGCCCCTCTTTCTCTTCTTTCTTATATATATATCTCTCTCTCTCTCCGACTCTCTCTAACTCGAGGTCGTCTTCTCCAAGAACAGATTTAATGATTTTTTTTAACAGATCTTCCTCTTCTCTAAGAACAATCTCTCCTTCTTGTCAAGCAAGGCAAGACAATCGATTGGATTTTTCTTTAACACCTCTTGATTAATACATCATGTATCTTTTATCGTTTAATTTCTAGGGTAGCTATAGGATTTAGAGCTCCTAGGTTACTTGCTAATCTATCTATGGTAAATAGAACATGTACCTGTAGCTTCACGATTTAGAGTTGGGGCAAGATACGATACCATATCTTGACACAATTGAAATAAGATAAATGATAAAAAATAAGAAAAAATAAAAGAAATTGATAATAAGATCGACCCACTTCGAGGGTGGTATTCCTCCTTAAAGACTTCTTAATTCTTCCACAAGCTGACTTTCACATACACAGTTACTCTTGTTTATACTGATAAGAGGATTATTCAAATTCAAATAAAGAGACAAAGAAAGGTAATTAGCTACTTTTGGGAAGATTTTAACTAATTCATAGGATTTCTTCCTAATTGGCAAATTTTCTTATTTTGGTCAGGTGAGTCAAAGGAGATGATTTCTTGCCAATTCCGTTTGGACGCATGTAGTAGGAAAGATAATCAAATCTTTCCAAATAAGTGCCTAGAGTGCAAAACATGTCCTCCCCCTTAAGGAAATCAATGTCCTCAAGGATTAAAATATGGGAACTGTTCATCATGGTTGCAATCATCTACAATATCTCTAGGATAAAAAAATTTGATGATCGCTAATTACGCCTTGCATCGATGTCTTGCAGAAAGCTTCTCATCACAATTGTAGCAAAGGCCCTTATAGTGACGTTCTTGAACTTTTGATGGTGTTAATCTCTTGTTAGCTGAGACCTCTTCTTTGGGTGTAAAATGAATAATGTTTGAGGCTTCAGACTTCTTAGTTACAATGTATCTTTGTTGGATCAAGATTAACTCTTCATGAAATGAAGCTAGTTGAAAAGCTTAGACGAGTGAGATGTAGGTTGTGATATTTTCACACCCACACAAACATCATCATGTAATCCAGAAATAATGCATTCAATCAAGAAAGATTCGGGCAACCGTGAAGTGCAATTTTCCAACATTTCAAACTGAGATTGATATTCTCTCATAGTTAAGGTTTGACATAATTTACCCTCACTCTCAATCGGGTCAAATATAATGTACAAAGCTCGAGTGAATTGGGGCCATGTTATCTCACCATTCATCGTCTTCATCCATTGATACCAAGGGATGGCATCGCCAATCAGGTGGATAGATGCCAAAGTCACCATCTGATCATCTAGTAAATGTTGAAGTCCTAAAATTGTTCAGCCATATATACCCATCCTATAGGGTCATCACCATTGAATTTTGGGAAGTTAAGTTTGATTGAACGGTGATATGATGGGGTTTGTTGTAGGCCCATAGATTCCTTAGTATTTCTTTGTGGTTCATTATGCACTTTTGGATTGGGACTAGTGTGGTGAGAACGATTTTGATTTGATTTCATCTCTTCTTGCATTTGTTGCACAATGGATGTGATTTTTTCGAAACACTACATCATCTCAATGAACTGGTCATGGAGTTTGCCAACTTCTTAGGCCAGCTCTGAATTGGTCACATTTTTTTCCTAGGATGAATGACTTTGATACCAGTTGATACGATACCGTATCTTGACATAGTTGAAATAAGACAAATAAAAAAAGAAGAAAAAATAGAAGATATTGATAATAAGATCGGCCCACTTCGAGGGTGGTCTTCTTCCTTAAAGATTTCTTAATTCTTCCAAGAATTGATTTCCACACACATAGTACCTCCTATTTATACTGATAAGAGGATTATTCAAATTCAAATAAAGAGATAAATGAAGGTAATTAGCTACTTTTGGGAAGATTTTAACAACTAATTGATGAGATTTCTCCCTAATTGGCGAATCTTCTTATTTTGGTCCGGTGAGTTGGAGGAGATGATTTCTTGCCAATTCCACTTAGGCGCACATAGTTGGAAAGATAATCAAATCTTTCCAAATAAGTATCCACAACATAACAGAGCAACACTAGAGAAACAACCTTCGTTGCCTATGTGTTTTAGGGACTAGGTTCTCAAATATATCCAACACTAGAGAAGCTCCTCATCATTCATTCATTTATCTGGTAAACTATGGAAACAACTAGAACTAGTGTTGTTTTTATTTTTGTAACATAGTTCATTATCAACAATGGATATTCAAAAGTGAGTTGTATAGAGAGCGAGCGCCAAGCTCTTCTTGAGTTCAAAAATACTCTCACAGATCTTTCTAACCAACTTTCCTCTTGGGTTAGTGAAGATTCTTGTGCATGGAGGGGAGTAGGTTGCAATCAGAAAACAGGTCAGGTCATCATGCTCAATCTCTGAAGCCCAAGTTCATTCCATGTGACTGATCAATATGATCCTAATTGTTATGTTTGAACCTGTTTGGGTGGTGATTAACAAGTCAGGTCAGGTATGATTGATCAGTATGTTTGGGTGGAACTAATTCTTATTCATTCCATATGACTGATTAGGTCAGGTCATGTCATCATGCTCAATCTCCTCTTGGCTGGAGTTGTTATAATTACCTTCTTAAAACCAACTTGTATGTGTTTTCTGGAACTTGGGCTATCCACAAAGGCTCCTGTTCCATGTAATTCACATAGTTTAATTATTCAAAATGCCAAGACAAAAGACAAAAAATTTCCACAATTATTTATTTGAACATTTGTGATATTGGTTTAAGTAATTGATTGGTTCATAAATTAACCAGGTTTGAGATTATATGATTTATACACTAATGAGGAAAATTTTATCAAAATAGAGAAAAAGACACTCAAGGAAATAATGTACTTCAATAACAATATCAATCCCCATTTCTACCCATGGGAGCTTGAGAGGGTCCTTGTTGGCCAGGTAGTTTTAGGTCATCGCTATCATAATATAAGGCAGAGGCAATACTCTGGTACAGTAGCATATAACCTTGTTATGCTCGTTGTAACTTTCTTAATTTTCCTTATTCATGTCTTTTAATTGAACTTTGGTTAGAAGATAGGATGTAGTTATTTTCTCTAGGAGGTTTAAGATCTATTTATTTTATTTTATTTTATTTATATATCTATGAAGGGTGGTGGCTTTTAGTTGACAAGACAATTACACTTTGAATTTGTTTTCCCCTTTCATCTAAATTTGTTACATGTATTTGAATGTCTTTAATTTTTGCTTTAGTTATATTTAGTGGTTGCAATATAATTTCTTTCTTGTTTTCCACTTTTTTGGTTAAATATGTATCATTTGTCAGCTTCTTAATCATCTCCTGTTGTGTTAGCCATTCTCATTGTTATAGTGTGAATGTTATAGCTTCTTCCTCTTTCTTGAAATTTTTGGTTTGAACCTAGAAAATTTATGACTATTCAACAGATACGATACAAGACTAGATTTGTGATTGACTTGAGAAAAGGATTTTCTATTTTTGATTAGTGTTGAGATTTAGTTTTGGTTCTTTATGATTTAGAGGCTTAATGCACTGAATAATTAATATTGTTTGTGTTATTTAGAGAGGGCAGTTGATACTGGGTAACATTTACAGTTGAATCTATGCCAATGAGAATGGGTTTTATTTCTTCTTTTTATAGCTTGGCGATTCTTATTTTCTCGTTGCCTTCTTTGGTAATGTTGTAATTTTTGCCTCAATTAAAATTTAGAAGGTTATTTGAGTTTGGAATGACAAAACAAATGAATGTTGCACTACATTTATAAAAAATAATATATTTTTCTCTTCTTTTTGTGTTGGTAGTGTTGATTCTTTGGATTAGTAAGGGGAAAACATGGATGGGTTTCATTTTGTCCGGTGCATATGTATTATTACAATCACTGTTGTTTTTTTTACTTCTTAGTTTCATCTTTTTTTGATTTTGGGTATTGTTTGTTTCTTGTTTTATGTTAGGTGTGTTGTATAGTGTGACAACCCAACTATGCATAATGGGGCAAGTGTCAATAAGCTGCTTATTTATGTATTTGTTTTTTCTAGTAGTTTGATATGTCTTCCTTCAATTATTCTAGCCTCATGTGTTATAAATTACTTCAAAATATACTAAACATGCTTTCCAATTATTCTTTGTGTTTGTTTGAAAATATTTATCACATCTTTTATCTAATTTCTAATTTTTCATCACTCTTTTTTTTAATATGAATAGAAAGTGGATACAAAATGTAACTTGAATTAAAAGTGAATTATTTTATTTTTTCTTGAATGTTATAAGTTGTCCCCATGTTTGAATCTATTTTGTTTTTCATAGTTTCTAAACCCTTTTTCTTTTAGATGGCATCCTAATCAGTGACTGAAGCTGAAAAAAAAAGTAAGATAAGGTTAAGGCTTAGTGGAGGGATGAGTATAAACAAATTTTTTTTTTTTATAAAACTAGTGTTGAAGTGATGAAAGGGAATAATCCAACAACTAATTTCAATAAAGTTGGTTATGAAAACATCATCAAAGCATTTTTTGAGAAGATCAGTGAAAAA
>JAOXJP010216250.1:0-11788 GCA_025762735.1 Platanus orientalis
GCCTATGCATTCCTTCTTGATTTTCTTCTGTTCCTTGTTTGGGCTTTCTGTTATATTCCTTTTCTTATTTGCAATTTCTGTCAGCTTCTCATTTATATCTATCTCCATTGACTCACAATTTTTTGTCAATTTTCTTTTTTATTGTTATTATTTTTATTTTTTTTCTTCATTTGGAATTGAAAGGGAACATAATTTGTTTGTCCTGAGTCTTCTCTTGAGGATGAGCTTATTCGGCTCATGAACTTTAGGGTTGATTCCCCTACAATTAGGTGTTTTTCTTGTAAAGCCAAGTGTTTACCCAAGCTCAGTGGGTTTTGGTCCAACCAGTTCTTTTATAACTCTGCCTTTATAAGGCTTTGAAGTCGAGAACCCGGTATACACATATTCCTCCTCTTCTTCACAGACTTTCTTCCCTTTTCTATCTACAACCCTAGGTTCCCCTTCTTCCACATTTTGTTTTCCTAAATCGGCTAATGATTTCTACTTTTGGGTGTAGGAAATGATATCTAGATGGCTATGCAAAGAAGCTCCCCTGTGCTAGCTTACTTTCTCCAAAATGGTAACCTCTAGATCTTCAAATCGACTATGATTTTTCTTCTTTTGTTAGCTCGTATCTCCACAATCGGTAAGAAATTTGAAACCTCCTTGATTAGTGGTGCTCTGATCACCTTTGATGATGTTGATTTCCTCAATTAGCTGTTGGATGAGTTTACCGTTGTTAAACCCTAATTTTCAGGCGATTTTAGTGAACCTACTTTCCTTTCTTGGTAATTGGGGAAGCAAATCTCAGTTGGGTGTTTCGAAATGGAAATCCAAGTTGGAATTCCTTTTCCATGGCTGCCATGGATGAGTTTGGAGACCTTTGGTCACTGGGTTTGACTCATTCCTATCCAAGTTCATTTCCTAGTTCACCACTGGGTTCTTTGCAGATTTCTCCATCGTCAGTGATTGCTCCTCCCAATTTCCGGTGGATGTGAACATTTAGTGAGGGAGAAATATCTCATGGTTGTTTTTATGGTTCCCTTTCTCCCTCATTTGTTTCCTAAATCCCCTTTTGGCTTGTATTGCTTCCACATGGAGGTTTCTCTCTTGGTCTTTGAATCTATCCCCACACTCCTTGATTTCGTGGCCTATGATGCCACAGTAGTAACAAAAGTCTGGTATTTTCTCATATACTAGTGGGGGTTTTAGATTTGGGCGATTGTCCCTGACAAGTGTTAATTTGGGTTTAAGGGGTTTTTCTACATTTAGCCTTACTTTTATCCTGATGTATTTGTTTGTAAGGTCCCTTTTGTCAAAACTTTTGAATCTACCAAGTTTTGCTGCAAATTCCTTTGCTATTGCTTCAGTGTGGTAGTCAAAAGGTGCTTGCTGAATCTGAATTCAACACTCTAATTCATCAAATTTGATTTTGGAGAGGCTGGTTCTAGGTCTCCATTGTTGCACAAGGAGTGGGCTGTTGTTATAGACCCATGGCTGATCCTCTAAAGCTCTTTGTATATCAATTTGGTGGTAAAACTGAAATATATAAATACCTGATTTAGTCTTTTTCATGTCAAGCCCGTGCTTTAGGGGCCACTTCATTTTCAAGTAACTATTAAGGCCCTGAAAGTGAACATACTTGTTTGTGAGGACTTTCCTAAGGACACACAGATCCCATCGAACATTTTCCAAGTCTCTATTATTTTTTTTGACATTGACCCTATCATTTTCTACCTAGAGATTACACATCTCCTGTAGTAGCATTTCCTCCTCATCAGGGCTTCTTGTATGGTTTTCCTCAGGTGATGGAATAACTCTCCATTGGCTTGACTCTTCTTCAAACACCATTTCTCTAGGTAATTGTTAAAACTCTTGGAAGCTTTGGGTTGCAGAAACAAAAGGGGGAGAATATGTGTATTCTATTTTATAGTACATAATTTGATTTTGAATATTATTGATTAAAAAGATTGAGATTTGTATAGTTCATACCTTATTGGGAAGAATATTCAAATCTATTACCTTCCTTGGTCTGATCTTCTCCACAAGGTTGTATTTCTCCAGATCTTCTTCTCTATAATTTGTTGATTTGTCTCAATTGGTCTTGGAGTATCTTCCTTGTGTTCTGATGGGATTTTGTTTCTATTTTTATAGATGATTTTCTAGAGAGGATTTAGATTATCTCACAATTAGGAGATGGAAGGAGGTCTCACAGAGGAGATTGAGGATGATCTCACAAAGGAGAAAAGGATTGACTCTCACAAAGGAGATGGATATTTTAAATGAAGTTAATAATGAAATATTCCCCCCATACCCAAATCAGTCTATAAAGAAGAAAAGTATGATTTAGTAATACTACTCTAGTTGCTCTAAGATATAGAAAGAAAGGTCATAAAGTCAGATACTGACCCCTTTGAAATTTTTGCAAGAGGGGGATGCTTCAAGGGTGTGTATGGTTTTTTTTATAAGAAGAGAAAGGATCGGATGGTCTGATTCTCTTTGCACAATAGTCGATCATAAACTCCCAACTGCTGCTGGTATTGAAAATATTACTTTTTCTTGGTCAATCGAGTTTAACTCTTGATTGGACGTTACCACTCCATAATGAGTCCATTTTTTGCACTGTAGCCCATAAAGGTCTCTATGAAATTGATCAACTAGGTTTTGGGCAAAATGTACGATGTAAGATGGTGGGCTGCGCTATACAAATAGAACATTTTCATCACAAAACATTTTCTTCCTACAGATAAATGCTCACATACCTCTTAACCCTTTAACTACAAGAAGAAATTAAACGTTCTAGTGGTGCTTTCTCTATTCTAATGCATGCGTTTTTTTTTTGTGAAAGACTTTCTACATCCAACCTTCACACACAAACCACAATCAGCTTGTGGAGGTGTGGGGTATGGAGGAGGTATGGCTACATGCTTCGATTCCCTTGTAATGGGCCAGGTAGTTTTATGGGATTTTGAGCCCGGCCTAGATGGATGGATCAAGGTGGGCTGGGATTAATTTTGGGGCTTGTTAAATTAACTGCACGGGCTTGGACTTGAGAATGCAGCCTAATTGGCCTTTATATATATATATATATTGGCAAGACCTAAGGTTCGATAGATTTGCCGGTCTTGTCACTCATACTAAGAATTTCATATAGTGTTCGATTTTTCACATTCATTTAAATGAATCAGGCTGGACATTGCCATTTAAGCCCTAGCCTAGTCAATAGAGGTTAAGGGCTAAGCTCCAACTGTAATGGGCCCATCCTAAATCTAGCCCTTTAGCTCAACTACCCATGTAGATTAGGTTGCTTGTTACCAATTGGTTGTGTTCTGGGTTAGGCAATAATGTAGACAACCAACCAACTTCCCTTATCCTTTAAGTTCCTAAAACTATGTGTTGAGTAAATATTAGTTGTGGGTGGCTGAAGTGACATGACTATGTGACCATTGTTTTGAGAACTAGACTTGTCATCAAACCATTAAGGTGAGTAGATCAAGTTTAACTGTTGGTTCACATGATCTGATTGTAGTTCACATAAACATAGTAAAATATAATAAAATTTCCAAAGAAGAAGAAGAAGAAGAAGATATTCATGATATATTAGGAATCTTAATAAAATATGAAAAAAATAATAATTACATCATATTGATATATACTAAAGCAAAAGAAAAATAACATATAAAAAAACTAATATAATGGTTAACACATGCTTAAGCCCCTAGTAAATATATGAAAAATATAATTAATTTAAGAAATGAAAGACTTATGATGATATTACAAAGCAAAGCTACACCATGATATTAATTATGGAATCACATAACCGAAAAGAAATAGAATAATGACACAAAGGGTTATGACTATTTCAAGTAACAACCAACACATCACATAAGAATAATAAATGTTTTTGTTTGCAAGAGCCAAACACATTATATAATGAGTTCATAAGAGTAAGACAATAAATAAATATCTTATTATCACATATCTTAAAAATTTTAATAGTAGCAATTGGATTCCTATTTAAGTTCCCATGAAATTTCAATGAATCGGGTAGTCTATGGAATGTCAGAAGGATCTTCACTTCCATTCAATTTATTCTCTTACATTTATTTATTCTTGTCATCTTCATTGTTAATGTCCAAGTTTATTATGCATCCTTAATTTCTTGTGCAATGTATTTTAATTATATTTTTATTACATACTCAACCCTTTTTGTCATTGTTTCAAATATAAAAATACTTGATTAGTTAAAAAGTATTACTACAACTTGCATTATTATTATTTTAAATCCTATTACGCTTCTCGTCGTTCTTCATCTTCTTGGTACATTTGTTAGCATCAAAGGCTCCTCCTTTAAGACCTATACGTCAATACTCTTACCGAAAAACTCAAAGGAGATAGGATTGTAATAATTAAATCAATTATTATCTATTTGAATAATAATGTAAGAGTATGCATTAAAGGCTTCTCCTCCAACATTTCATTCATTTCTACAATCTAAAAAATAATAATTAAATCAATTATTATCCATTAGAATAAAATTATATTAATAAAAAATATAATATAGATTTTATGTATATAAATAACCTTTGTTTTAGTTACAAGTTGTAATGAACATAAATAAGGTCATTTAGCCTTTGATATTTAAGTATGCTTCTATTCTTGGAATAGATATATTCAAATATACTCTAGTTTCTCTCACAACCAGATGAATTGTATGCTTGGTTTAACACTCAAATAACCAACTTTTGGAGATTTGGAGGATTAGTTTTAAAAAAATCCACCATAAATATGAAATTTACAATTACACTTGTTTAGCAAATAAAAGAGAATAAAGCTAAAATACAATAATAAATAATATTATTCTTACCTAAAAGCATTGTAAAACATGCATTTAAAACTTATGTATGCCCAAAATTTCTTAGATTACCTCTAAAAATATTCAACTCAACAGTTAAGTTCACATTCAAGCTTCAATTTCTATAGTTATACTTTTTAATGACATCTAAAAATTTATATATTGTTTTTCAATAGTTATCATTTGTAGAATGATTGTATTGGAAAACAAGATTTAATAAAAAAAATTGGCAACATGCAAAGTTTAATGAAATTATAAATCCTAACAATCGTTAATAATTTTATTAGGGCTTAAATCTTTCTTTCTTTTTCTTAAAATATGATGAGATATTTTCCTTGGATATATGTATGTATAGCCCCATATAAGTAATCCATTATAGGCTTCTTATCACTATTAACTATCTGTAGAGCACTAATAAGTGACTCTGAAGCTTGACAATAGTAACACATTCTTTCCAAAAATATGCATCTAATACTTTTATAACAAATATTTTTTTCTTCGAATCTCTTGACTATGTTGAATCCACCCAATCTCAATATGTTACCATAAATTACAGTTCATGTTTATGACTCAATATACTTTATAATGTAATAAAATTAGTCATGATATGAGAAGTGCAAGACAAAGTATCTCCCTTCTATTGGTATATTTCCTTATTAAGCTTAATACAAAGTTATGGTTATAGATGTATTTAGTGATATTTGATGTATGCTTTACAATATCATGTACCTCATCCAAGTTTTTAATATCTTTTAAAATTATATTTAAATAACGAGTGACACATTGAGATTGAAAAATGTTAAACAATTCCTGCTTTAGTTTTTTTTTCTTATAATGACATAGTTTACTGCATTATCAATCACTATTATGTACATCACATTTTTTTTTTTGGATCAATCATAAATATCATCTCCTTAAATAATTTATACAATGAATATATTGTTTTAATAGCAAATGAGGCATCAACTGACTTCAAGAAGATAATACCTTTTAAATAATACATCAAAAAATTTATAGGAATCTTATTATATGTATTTATCCACCCATCATCTATCAAAGGCAATCACATTCTTTTCATGTGCTACAAAATTCTAATACATAAAACTTTACTTTTTATAATTTATTCCTTAATAAATATCTTCTAATATTGTCAATTGAAGATACATTATAACCAAGGTCAATACCATATACTGTATCAAAGATACACTAGCTGAAAATAAATTAAAAGAATTAAATGGTATGAATCATCATAAAACCACTTTTTTACACTCATTGAACCTTCTCTTTTGCATCTTTCATTTCCAACGTACTCATAATTGTGGATTGAAATCTATAAGTGGATCTTGGCTAAAAGTATGTTTCTATTTCTTTTCCTTTTCATAACTCTAAAATTGTTGATGTCATTTCTTTTTCACATTTATTCTCCTTGATTTTTTGCTATCCCTTCCCTACTATATCAGGTGTAGGCATCATAACTTGTTCAACTTATGTCATCCTTGGTTGTATATAAAAGTGTTCTCTTTATGCATCCTAAGATTTGATCAATTTAGATTTTGTTAAAAATTATTTATTTCCTTTCTTTCTTAATTTCATTTCATAGCAAACACTTGTAAGAACTTTCTTACATGAATTAACATTGTCTCGTTGTCTTTAGTGTTTTCTAAACTAATGAATGTCTTTATCAAAAAATGTTTTCTAATAATACAAAAAAATAACCTTTAGTTTTTTAGTACTTAGGTTTAAGGACTTAACACAATGTTCCCATGTTGGGTCAATTCATCCTCTAATTGTTAATCGAGAAATAGATGACAATATTATTGTTAAACTAAAAAGAGGTGCTGTCAATGGTGAATTTTGTATGCAAGAAAAACATTGATTACTATGGAATTATTATTCACTTCAAGTATATATTACAAAAACCTATATCAAATTAATTCAATTAAAAATAGAAGGATGATAAATAAAATGGAAGCATGGGGTTAGTTTTAAATAAAACTCTATATCATAGTTAAGAAAATACTAGATTCATTAAATTAAAATCTTAATCTCTCACATTAGAACATAAATATTAAAGAAAAAAAATTATAACATACAAAATTCACAAAAAATAAAATAATTGGATTCATTTTCATGTTCTTCCAATTCATCATGAACTTTCAGCTTATGCCATAAAACTATGGTTAATATGGTAGATTTCATATGTCTTAAACAAGATCTTATTTTTAAAACTATATTCCTTCAATTGCTTCAACCATTTTATATAGATAATGAAAGAATTAAAATAATTTTTAAAGGTAATAAGTCATTTTTAAGTCCATGAAAAATCCAAAAAATTTCACAGTTGGAATTGCACTCACTAAACAAAAGATTTTAAAAAGAGTAAGAATTATAGGAATTGTTTTTAAGATTTAAAGTATGGTTGAAAATTTTTAACCCTTTTTGCTTTTGAAGCTTTTGTAAAAGATGTCATAATTTTAAATAACAAAATAAAAATAAAATTTTTAGTTTCTTCCAATATTTCAATTTGGTGATAGTCATAACTCAAACAAAATGTAGTTAAAAAAACTAAACATATAATTTATAAATATAAGCATTAGGTGTTTTAGGCAATTGAGATATGGTTATGATAAAATTGCTCATATTATTGTGACATTCATCTCACAATGATAACTTGTGTATGCATAATTAATGTGATTTGTGATAGAAACTAAACATATATAGTGAATGCATAATAACATACTATTAATGTTGAAGTAGTTATAAAATAATAAAAAAACTTTTTTCTACCAACTTTTTTATTCCTTCGTTTTGGGATACTTCATACTAAACACAAGAAATTATGTATTAACATGTATTATTAATGAATTTACTTTTACATAGTCATGAACTATTTGATTCAAAGATGGTTGGTGTGTGAAGGTAAATATAAGATATAACTTTAGGTTTATCGGTAATGTGGCATCATCATGTAAATCCAAACAAAAGAAAAAAAATCCAATGGTTCAATTGGTGGATGATAAATTATAAAATATCAAATATATCCTCATGAGATATAACAAAACTCTCTTAGTTGCAAACATGAGGTGGTGTGGAAGACAAATTCATCCCACTTTTTTCTATTAATAAAGATAGATGAGTGAAGAAGTCTAAAGTACATACTGCACTATGAAATACTAATTATAACTTTTGTCATGTAATGTTTACAGGTCTAAACAAGCTACCAATTGGGTTGCAAGTATTGGAGAAAGAGATTTAATGAAAGAAGTGCAACTAAGAAAGGAAGTTGAATCAACTTAACACTAAACTTGGAAAAGGAGATTGAGATAGGAAGTTGAAACGTTGAAGTAAGAAAATGGAAAATGCAAATTGAAATTAGGTATAACATTTTAACTTTTTTTTTCTTGATTTTTTACCTAAAAAATAAAAATGACACTAGTTGGTTTAATTTAAATTCGGTTTATAAAAAAAGCAATTTTTTTTGCTGTTTAGATGAGGTTTTTTAAGTATTCTGATTTTAAGCATATGTGGAATCATTTTTGCTGCTGGTTCCGGATGAATCAGGTTTAACGGCTTGACCCTGTCTGATTTTCAAAACTAAGTTTGCAATCAACCTTTTGCTTGCAATCCCAAGAACTATCATTGAGAAATCATGAATCAAATTTTTTTTTAATTGCATTGTCAACCACTGATCTATAAGAATTAAGAAGATTTCAAATGGAATAATCATTCTTAATGTTTTTTTTTCTTCCCTTTTAAGGATCAAACTAAATGAAAATTTATAAAATTAGGTGATATTTAAGAAAATGAACCTTCAATGTATGATTGAACTAGATTGTATGGTAGTGAAATTACAATGCAAATTGTTATGAACCAACTTAATACTAAACTTGTGATTTAAACTAGAAAATACTAAATCTATTCATCTATGTGGTGGACACAAATGTAAGTTAATAATCTTACCAATCATTTCTTAGTGAAAAACTGATTACAATACATAAAAAATTGTGGTGAATGGTTGAACATTGAGAGGAGATCGCCATTAATAAAGTGCTGAAAAAGTTATAGAGTAATGATGAAGAATTATAAGAAGAAATGAGTGGACCATTCAAGACAAAGAGGAATAGAAGTGTGAGGAATGTAAAATAATATGCCAATAAAGGAAGAAGCTTCATGTGAAGTGTTTTCTCATTCCCCTCTCTGTTACAGCCTTTGGTTTCTGTTCTTATTTTGGTATAGAGTAATTGATTCAATCCCCTTCATTTTTTCCTTTTGTGGAAGAATATATAATCTTCCAATATTTATTATATTTTTCCTTCTATATCCATTTTAATCAATTCAAAATTACTTAACCATGGTTGAAAACTATTTTCACCATCAAAACTTTAATTCCTTGGTTAAGAGTCTTTTTTTGATGAAAATATCATAAGAAAATCATTAGAATTGAGGCAGGTTCATATTAGGTATTAGCTTATACTACTTTACTAAATTCTTAGTTGGGAAAAGCCTCCTTATGGTAAACTCCTAATCAATGATCTTATAGTAATATTTAAATGATCCCAAAGTAATCATAAAAAAGAATAATGATATGATTTGTATTTAAACTCATTATACAATAGTGACACACATAATTGAAATTAGTATTTGGGTTTGTCCTTGTTTAAGTGAACTAGTTTTAGATGGGTTATGATAAGGTGTCGTAAGTGTTAATGTAAATTGTCAATTCCATATATTGTAAAATACATGGAGTGGTAGGTTATGCATGGCATGAACATATTGCATATCTTAGTCATGTCTGTAATCATCAAGTGTCCTTGGGCCCCAAGAAGGAAGTCAAGTTCTAAATACTTGAAACCAAGGATGGATCAATCCCCAAGTTGCCAAGGTTTAAGACTTGAAGACTCAAGCATCATCAAGTTCAAGGAAGGTATATGAAGGTATACATCATTATAAACAAATGTTAAAATGAACAAAAGTCCTTCATATGGCTTGGTGGACCAACCCATGACACCTACATAGGTTCCCAAGAGTTTGGGAGTATGATCAAGGCAAAATGACAAAAATACAGGGGAACTAGATCGATCCGGGGGAGGGGGTGTTAGATCAATCCGCACTTACTGGATTGATCCACAACTTACTGGATTGATTTGGCAAGGCTCAGGTTTATCTAACTGAGACACCAGATCAATCTAGGGATGCCAAATTGATCTAACATCGTACAAGTTAAAAAAAAAATCTAACATCTATGATTTTTTGACCATTGGGAAAGATGCCAAATCAAGGGTGCATGTCTGAGCTCATCCCTTATAAATATAAGAGAGACTCAAATGAGTATTTTAACACACAAGAATGCACCAAATACAAAAATAAGAGATTTTTGAGAGAGCAAGGCATTCAATCCTCCCAACAATCAAGAAGGCTCCATTTATGAGCATCTATTGAAGATTAATGAGCCATTGAAGTGCTTCCCTAGCACCCCACATTTGAAAAATAGTGAGGGAAGCAAGTAGAGGGTTTACTCTCAAGTAAAACCTTGGGTGAAGCTCCAAGAAGCAATGAGGCATCTCTTGGGAGCTTGGTGGAAGTTATTGCATATTAGCTCAACAAAGAAGCAACCACCTTCATGTGCAACAAGCAATACACAAGTCTTATGAGGTAATTTGTATTTATTTCAAATTTACTTTGAGACTTCAACACCTGTTGGAGACGTCGGGTGTAGATCATAGTACTACCACCGAAGACACTGGTAGTGTAGACCTTAGCACCTGCTGAAGACACCGGGTATAGACCATTCTTGGCAGAGACACCGGGAATTGACATAGCTCCCGCCGGAGACATCGAGAGTAGAGCTTCTCTTTGTAAGTAGTAGGTTTTAGAATTTTAACCTTAATTGTAACTGCACTTCAATCTAAATAAAATTTGATA
Organism: Platanus orientalis; assembly: GCA_025762735.1. NCBI lineage: Eukaryota > Viridiplantae > Streptophyta > Magnoliopsida > Proteales > Platanaceae > Platanus > Platanus orientalis. Next base: position 10,757 of record JAOXJP010216250.1, read on the forward strand.
GCTCGGTAGTGAGATTTGAAAGTGGATGTAGGCCCAAGTGCCAAACTACTATAAATAGTGTTGTGTGTTTGGTTATTGTGTGTGAATTGTCTTTTATCTTCTTTGCATGACATGTTTAGCATTTCCTATATGATATTTCATAAGTACAATTAACTAGGAAATTAAATTAATTGAAAGATTAAAACTGTAAATTGCCATTGCATTGCACTTGTGATTATAATAATTGAAGCATATCTTTAAGTGCATTGAATTCCAAAAATTAACATAAAGTTTGAAATTATAATTTTAAGTGGGGATTAATTAAAAAGAATGTTATAAATCTTATTCACCCCTCTAGGATTAAAACTGGACTTTTAATTGGCATTAGCGCAGAAGCTGCTCTTATATGGTCTAACAATCAGAGTGGAAAGATCCAATTCCTATAGTTAAAGTCAAAATGGCTAATATGGAAGAAGCGTACTCAACCACAAAACCCTCATTCTTTGATGGGAGTAACTATTTGTATTGAAAAATCCGGATGAATACATTTCTTCAAGCTATAAACCTATCTGTGTGGATGTCAATCCAACATGGTTAGAAAAGACTGACAACACTGGAAAGTGAGTGGGAAGAAACCTAAAGGAAGGCTCACACTATAAACTACAAGGCCTTAAATGCTATTTTTTGTGTTGAGTCAAAATGGGTTTAGGAGAAAAGAGGTCTCCAAGGATGAAGTCATTTAATATGAATTCAAGGGACATGGCCACTTTGCCTCCGATTGTGTCAATAAGAAATCAAAATCTAAAGACAAATACAAGAAGGCAATGGCAGCTACTTGGGACAATGACACCAATGACTCGGAAGAAGAGTCATTTAGCAATGAAGAGGAATCTTCACAAAGTGTTGTTGCATTTTTAATTTTCACCAATGATTCTAACAATGAATCAAGTGAAATTTCTATGTAAAAATCTTAGAGGGGGGTGAATAGGATTATTTGAATTTTCCTTTTGAATTACCCCAAATTGAGTTTTTGATTGATTAATAAGTTGTGCT